>JAUEJL010092954.1:0-14021 GCA_032274825.1 Drosophyllum lusitanicum
CATACGATTCACCTTAGAAATGGGCTGCGAATGAGGCGTTTCGGCATGTAAAACATGCATAAAAACGCAGATATCAGTGAGCGCCGTTTACACGTAGTCTAATCCGGTGCAACATCAACGTGCCAAACATATTGAGATAGATTCACATTTTGTCCGGGACAAAGTTGCTACTTGAGATGGACATTAAATAAACTTTGATAATAAGAGATAATAACACTTACTTAACTAATAAACATGCTAATCGAGATGGAGTAAAAAATGTATCACGAACTACTTTTGATAATATCTAAATTTTTTTACTCTTTAAACTGCATTCTCGCATTCTCTTTTGTATTTTGTTTTTTGTATTTTCAAATGATTATTAATCATTTGAGGATGTGGTTTGACCGCCATATAATGCTTCATGATCATTTTAGTTTTATCTTACTGAAATTTATTTTCTAATTGATAACGATCCACTTCTTACTACCTTTATAGTCAAATTTGGTTTAAAATTTTACCAAGTTTGAGATTGCACAATTAATAAAATACTTTTAATTTTGAGCGAATAAATTGTTAAGATATATTGTCTAATTTTATCCATGTTAGTATTTTATTAATATTTAAAGATTAAAGATAAAGATCGTTATTGTAAGATATTAAAAGTGTTTTCTATTAATTAACAAAATTTAAGTGTTGAGTTGTTTTTTATTCATTAGTATAGTTATATAAATTTTCGTGTCTTTAAATTTGTTGATTTTGTTAAGCAAACAAAATTTGAATTTCAAAACAAATGCCGACGATTCAATATGCAAATATTTTATTAATGTTATATTTTTAAACTATTAATTTTTATATTATCTTTATATTTATCTTTACTATTTTGAAATTCATAATTAAGCGTACAACTTTGAAGTCAAATTTGAGTTTCAGTTTTGACTATTAAAAGTCAAAATTGAGATCTCAATTTTAACTAAATAAATGGTTACGATTTAATTTACCAAAATGAAATGTTAGAATTTTCTAATAAAACCGATAAAGGTTAGTCTTTTATTTATATTATTATTAAAAGATGGGATGATTTCGGTTAAATAAGGGCAAATTGTCAATAAAGGTAACTTAAATATCGAAATTTGTCAATAAAAGTAATGTATAACTTTTTTGACCGAAAAAGAATCATAAATTTCAATTTTTAATAAAATAAAGAACCGGTAACTAGAAGTCAGGTTAGCGGTTAAAATAACTAAGGTGGCAATCAAATTTCTAATGTGACATTTTTATTTAATTTTTAAAAAATCTTTAAATTTAATAAATTTAATTTATATATCTAAAACCCACTTTCTCTCTCTTTGAAGTTCTGTCTCTCTCTCTCTCCTCTCTCTGTCTCAAGACAGTCACCACTCCATAGTCTCTCTCATCGCTAGGAGGTTCCACCGGCACACCATCATCACCACCGCCACCACTCCACGGATCCATCACCGCCACCATCTGTCTCTCTGTGTCTTTCCTCTCTCTCTCTAAAGATGGTTCCACCATCGTCTATTTCTCTCTCATCTCTTGGAGGTTCGCCCGGCACCACTATCATCACCACCACCGCTCCACGGATCCATCACCATCACCACCACCACCACTCCACGGATCCATCACCACCACCATCGTATCTCTCTCTACAGACTCATACGGATCCACCACCACCGTCGCTCAAATACCCTATCATTGTCATGTCCAGATCTACGTCGTTACAGGAGGGTCTTTCTCTCTCTTTAGGGTTTTCAGAGTTCCGAGATCTATCTCTTTCTGTTATTTGAGTTCTAGTTCTCTCTCTCTCTTTTTGTTCTTCAAGTTCCAGATATACAGGTTGTAGGTGTTCTTTAGCTGTGTTCGTGTGTGAGTATTGTGTTCATGTGGATGAGGTGATAACATTTGAAGATAAACAGACTTCTTAAGGAAGAAACACATTTGTGGGTTTTTGAGATAACATTTGAAGATAAACAGATATGTGGATTTTGAAGGATGAAAAGATGTACAACAAAATAAATCATGTAGTCCCAAATGGTGAGAACACATTAAAGAAATGCGTAAGCTCTGTGTAATCTGCTTCTTACTTAAATTGTGCTTTATATGGTCCTTAATTTGTTCAATATGTTCATGATAGGATCAAAACTTCAAAAACACATAAATCTAAACTCTAAACTTGAAAATCTTGCTTTATAAACTGAAAAACTGTTGTACAAATCCCTATCTTCTATTACATATTTATAGGGTGTTGGCCGGCGGTTACTGCGGCGGTTCTCCGTCACTTGACGGTGGTGGACGGCGGCAGTTGACAGCTGACGGCGGCGGACGGCCATTGGCTGTTCTCGTCTGTGGTGGCCCACTGTGGTTTGTACATATTATCCTATATACATAAGTTTCTTTACTAAATACAATAATAATACTAAAACTATAATTCCTTTTGACAATTATTTCCAACAAAACTATAATTCCTTTTGACAATTATTTCCAACCGTTCCAAATAGTCTTATCCATGTGTATATTTCAAGCCTAAAACATATAAATAAAGTGTATTGATATTTATAGAACCTTGAAATTAAGCATTTAATGTTAATTTAGCTCATGTTTATTGCAAGTATGATCTTTGATGAGTAACAAGTCATGATCAAGGATTGCAGATTTGAAGTGGTTTTGTGAAACTACTTTTTTTAAAATAGAAATCAAGATGTATTTTCTTGTACTTTAGTAAAAAAAATAAAAAATCAACATCTATCACCATAAAATTTTCAAATAAAGATGCAGTTTTGTTAATCTTAAATCTGGTAGTAACTGAAATGGTACCATAAAAAATATTTGTTTTGACTCAGTAATTTCTTTTTTTCACACCATCTTAAGTTTGTGCTCAGTGTTTCTAGGCTGGTCTGATACCACTGTCACAAAGTGACCAAAGAAAGTAATGGAAAAATGATGTGAACAAGATATACAATAGGCAAACACTTAAGTTTGATAATGGTTGCAGACTCTCCTAACAACCTGTTCAAAATAGAAAATAATAATCAAACACACCTCAGTTTAGTCAACATTTTATTTAGAATTGTCTTATCATAGATCAATAATAATCAAGAGACAAAAACTTCAAAACACAATAAAAAAAATACAATGCTATTAAATAGACTACCATCTTATTTGGATGTTTTTGTGAAGCCCCGTTCGCGTGAATGTACCACCATCTTGTGTTGGAGTTGGGAGGTAGTCTATCATACTCGAATCCATATCTTCATCACAAACAAGCCTCACACCACACATCTGCACCTCAACATCTTTATCTCCTCTTATGGAAAAGGTAACAAAGTCTTGTGCTTGCTTCCATCTCCGGTTACATCTCACGTAATGCAACAATATCATATCAGACTCATGGTGACTTATATAACATGGTGTAGTAGAGTCATACAAACAAGCTCCATCAAAATTGTTGACAGAAAGTTTTATGAAACCAAAAAGCTTTTTGGGAGTGAAAACAACACAAATTGCATATCCCCGGAACTTATTGTAGCACCAATTTGGAGGTATCTCAACCTTTACTTGGCTTCCCATACATTGATTTGGAAACCATTGTGGAATTCTATTTCCATGAAATGTCATATCAATTTTGAGTTCCGATGAAGGACTTTCTTGATTGAATAATTCAAATATGTTATTTTGGATATCAACATATTGAAGCAAAGAAGAAATTAGCTTGTCTCTAGAGCCATGGGAAGTTATACATGTGTTGGATGGTTGAGGCTCCGGACATCCAAACATTAGATGTTCAAACAATTTTGGACGATGAAATACATAAAGATCAGAAATGCTAGGTGGAAGTTCTGGCAAAACTTCCAGCTTCTTGCAAGAATTAAGTAGAAGCAATTTAAGACGGGAAAGCTCATTCAAACTTCCAGGCAAGCTAGTAAAATTGTTTCCACCCAAGTCTAGCTCTTCTAGACATGATAAACCTCCAATATTTTCGGGCACTTGTAATATATTGCAATCATTTGCGACAAGAGATTTAATGCTTGGTGGAAGTTCCGGAAACACTTCCAATTTCTTGCAACCATCAATTACAAGTGTATGAAGATGAGAAAGCTGACTTAAACTTTGAGGCAAGCTAGTAAAACTATTTCCACTCAAGTCTAGCTCTTCTAGACATGATAAACCTCCAATGTTTTCGGGGACTTGTAATATATTGCATTGGCTAAGATTTAGAGACCGTAACAAAGGTAAACTTGCCAATGAAGACAATACCAAATTTTGGGGTAAACATGAAGGTTGAGAGATAGTATTCCACCATCTCGACCAAAACCTCTCATGTTGACCAAATGACGATACTAGAAGGTTGGTCAACGAGAATACAAATAAAGGAAGTCTTGTTATGGCCGTACGATCAATACGAAGCTCCAATAGCCTTTTCATCCTGCCGAAAGGCAAATTGTCCACCCTTAAGCACCCTTCTAGATTTAGAATTTGAAGTGAATCCATTTCCAATTTGCAAGGGAAACTCTTAAGACGTTTGCAGTTTTCCATATTTAGGACAACAAGACTTTTTAGCAATCCAATTGATGGATGAACTTTAACCAAACTAACACAACCTTCTAGAATTAGCTCTTTGAGATTGGTAATGTGTGTGAAGTCGGGGGTATTTGTTAGGTTATGGCAGTGACTTAGCTTCAAAACCTTCAACCTTGTAAAACACTGAAATAATGGATTTTTAGCTAGATAATTACACTTTAAACACAAAAGATGTATTAAAGCAAGTAAATACGTACCTTAGGTGTTACCCAAAGATTTTTTAAGTGACTGTATGACAAGTCGATGAAAACAATGTTTTCCGGATAAAAGTCTGAAGGTAAGAACTTGAAAGGACATCCATGCCAGCACAAATACCTTAGATTGTTAGACAAATATTTCAAGCTTCCAGAAAAGTACACATTTGGGTTCCTTGGCAGCTTTAGGATCCGTAACTTGTTCATACGTGAAAAGGCCGAACCATTTATATCAAACTTTTGACTAGATTTCTTTTGCCAAATGTCAATAACTTCAACTTCTTTTGTTGCCTAGTCCAAGTAATGGTAATGCTAGATTATATGTACTATGAAACATGAGTATAACTTTTATGAAAGATAGTGACATGCAATTGACAATATCTGTGAGTAGAAAAATCAATTAAAGAATAATATGCCATTTCGTACCTTGTTTTCACTCAATATACGATAAACCTCCTCTGATGGTCCCCACAATCTGCTCCGATTCCCGGGCACATTAGACTCTTCACGTACAATTTCCCTTGCCATGCTTTGAATCAGCTCATGCATTTGAATTGACATACCATGTGAAATTGTAATTAGTGACTTATCGACTAGAAAATCAATATTATCTTCTGCAAAACAATCATTGTCATCTAGTACATTCACTACAAAATCTTTCTTTTCGCCTATGAAGGAACATGCAATATCGAGAAAAGTTCTCTTCTGATCAAAATCTAGCCCATCAAGACATGTCTGAAGTTTTTCTTTTATGTCTGCATTTAGATATGTTTGGAGTCTATCCAATTTGCTTTTCCAAACCTTTGCAGGCTTTTCATACAGACACCTACCAAAAACTTTGAGAGCCAAAGGGTGCCCTTGCAAATGTTCCACAACTTGGTGAGCGAGCTTTTTGAAATCATCAGTAGGATATTTTTGGCCAAAAGCATGCAAACAAAAGAGTTCATAAGCTTCATGATATGGTAAAAATGGCATGTCATAGATCTCCACATCATGAGACCTTAGCAACTGTTTATCATTACCCGTGAAAATAATAAGACTTCCAGGGGAAAACCAATCAGGTGAACCTGCTAGTGCTTCAACCTGCTCGTGGTGATTCACATTATCCAAAACAAGCAGGATTGGCTTAGATGCCACCCACTGCTTTATTAGTACACTTCCTTCACCACGTGTCCATATCTTCACATCTCTTACTTTCATGATGTTATCAATAAGTTGCATTTGGACTTGAGTTAGGTCTTTTCGCTTTGTGACTCCTACGACATCATCACAAAAGCAACTTCCCTCGAAGTATGTATACATGGAGTTATAAATAGCTTTGGCAAGGGTTGTCTTTCCAGTTCCACTGAAACCACAAATTCCAAACATGTTAACCTTATTCGATCTTACAAACCGCTGCAAGTCTAATTCTTTTACACGGGCATCAACACCTACAAGCTTCTCACCAACATGCAAGGGTCCATGGCGTAACTTGCTGAGGATTTCCTCGGAGATGATGTTGGTGAACTTTGCCTCGTACTTGTTGACCAGAACATATATACGTCGTAAGTTTGAATAGAGCTGTCACATTAATTGGTTTGGGTGATAAACATGGACATTATATATGTAATTATATACATTTCTCCCTTTTATTTGACAGAAAATTTACCCATTTGTGAGATCCTGTAGATCCCATCCAGATAAGTTGGCTGCCTTGAATAAGGCTTCTTTCCATTTGGCCACCTCTGTTTTATTTAATACAACATGTTTGGCAAATGCTTCAGCATAGCTCTCTGTTTGTTTCCTCACGACATCAGGCTTAACATCATAAAAGATTATGCGAACCTCATATTTCAGGTTTTCTATTTCCTTGCACTCAAGTATTTTCACAAGTTCCCTCAGACACCATGATGAAGAAGCATAATTTCTTGAGAAGATAACAATCAAAAACCTCGATTGTTCAATGGCTTTGTAGAGTTCTGGAGATATCACTTCTCCTTTATGCAAGTCCTTATCATCTCTATAAGCTTGAATTCCTTTTTGCTCGAAATCTTTGAATAGATGATCCATGAAGCCTTTACGGATATCTTCACCTCTAAAACTTACAAACACATCGTATGTCCATTTACCATGTTTGGAAGAAGTAGCCATTATCAGTAAGAAAAGCTGCATTTACATGTAAGATAAGGGTGTCACAGATGTTGTAAAACAATTTATAGTAACTTATATAATAAAACAAAAACAACTTAAAGTCTGAATGTGTGCTTCTTTCTTGACTTTTAAGATATGTTCGTTCAATTCATGCTCTATTAACAAACAAGTTTCTGGGTTAATTACCCAGGTTAGATTTTAGATCATTAGTTTTATAGATCCGTATAAATAGATCGAATCAGAGATCTTGATCAAAATGTAACTCTTTGTAAATATAGCTACCCTTTGAAGTTTGAACCTTTAATGAACAATTTAGCTAATTTATCAGTTTGGTTGATCTTGATAAAAAAAATGAAATGATTATAGCCAAGCCACTTGTTTCTGAAATTAGGATTTATGATACAATAAAAAAATTAGAAAGTTATAGCAGAATTAAGAAATGTTGAAGAAGATCAAAAGACTTACAGTCAACTTTCTTGTAGATGCAGCAGATGATGAGAAATGGATGAAATCAAAATGAAAGTCAGATTACGGATAATGCAAATGCAAGTGAGTGTTGACCACAAGTCAACTTTCTACCCCAAATTTACACTTTTACTCCCCCATGTTTAGGTAATATGCAATCTCTTGTATTTAACTTTATATTATATTTCGATGAAGTGATTCCAAGATTATGACGTATTTCTCTTCTTCTTGATTCACAGGTAGATGAATTATGATTATATACATGTAGATGCATTATATTCATAATTAAGGCAAGTCAAAAATGATATGTTGATATGCAAATACAAGAACGATGTGAGTTTCGAAGGAAATAGATGGTGGTTTTTTTCATGGATCTAAAAAACCCGTCTTGGTTTTGTCAAAGCTAAACGCTTGAATATGTCATTACGACAAGTTGATGATATTGTGTTAATAGGAAATGATTGTTAGACTTTCTAATGTTTAATCATAAGAATTGGTATTATATGTTTTAATATTCAAGACATTATAGTATTATTGTATATTAATTAATACTTAGAAGTTAGAATAAGTGTGTTACACACACACAAATTCCTGGCGGCAGAATGAGGCAACCACTAACTTCCATAGGCAGTTTTTGGCTCCAGAACAACCGCCATTTTGAAGGCTATATATAGGTCATATGTACAGACAAGAAAGATGTAATCCAAGTATTCGTTTGTGTCATATTCAGTGTATGTTTTCTTTGTGATTATATACTACAGCATATATACTTGGTGTTCTCTTCAATGGTACCATATACTCGGAAGAAATGATCAGGAAGACAACGATCTGATCTTTGTTCAACAATGATGAGCATGAAATTAAAAGGGCTAAAGATTTTCTAAAATCAAAATTCTTAATAAAAGATTTTAGAAAATTAAAGTAGTTTCATGGTATTAAAGTTTTACCTACAAATGAGGGTGTTTGTTTATCTCAAAGGAAGTATTGTCTGGAATTATTAATTGCATATGGATTGTTGGGTGCCAAACCTGCTAAAACACCGATGGATTTAAACCTAAAATCTCTAATATATCTGATTCCAACCCTCCTTTAGAAAATTTTACAGAATATCAAAAACTTATGGGAAACTGATTTATCTTACTATGACTAGACTTACATCGTTCATTGTCTAAGCTAGTTTATGCATTCATCAAAAGGATCTCATTTCAAACTTACACTTAGAGTTTTAAGATATCTCAAAGGATGGCATTCACATTACAAAAGGTATTTGGTAAAGTACTAAAGTGTCCTACTATGAGATTTGCAACTCGCTTTTGCATTTTTCTTGAAAACTCATTAATTTCTAGGAAAAGCAACAAACACCATACAGGGCATTGGCTTTCGTAACTTGTGAGGTCTTATGGATCTTAAACATTCTAAATGATTTAAAAATTGGTAACACCATACCAGTTGATGTCTTTTGTGATAATAAGCCAGCAATTCAAATTACTACCAATCCTGTTTTACATGAATGTGCTAAACACTCGATATTTCATTTCATTCAAGAAGAAGTTAATGCAGGAATTCTAAAACTACACAAAATTGAGTTTGCTCAACAATCGGCCGGCATTTTTACCAAAAGTCTAACTAAATCCCAATATTCTTTTTTGTGCAAAAAAACTAAACTTATTTGACATTTTCCAAGTTAAGTTTGAGGGAGGGTGTTAAAATGTATATGCAAACTTATCTTGTCTAACTTAAAGTATCTTATATGTTTGCTCCTAATAGGTGAAGGTGTGACATATTATAGCTCATCTCTCACAGGATTACAACTCTCCTTCTCTCAATAGAAGCTAATGGGTCAATAAGCCTATTTAAAGGATGGCTCATTTGAAGAAGAAAAAACACAGAAGCATTCTCAATTTTCCTTTCTATTCTTGCTAATAAACATTAGTCCATATGACTACCCCAGTCTCTAACAGCTCTGTTAACAAACAAGTTTGTGGGTTAATTACCCAGGTTAGGTTTTAGATCATTACTTTTATAGATCTGTATAAATAGACTGAATTAGAGATCTTGATCAAAATGTAACTCTTTGTATATATAGCTACCCTTTGAAGTTTGAACCTTTAATGAACAATTTAGCTTTTAATTTATCAGTTTGAAATCATGATTTATGATATAATAAAAAAACAATTAAAAAATTATAGCAGAATTAAAGAAGACGACTTAAAGTCAACTTTCTTGTAGACGAAGCAGATGATGAGAAATTGAGGATGGAATCTAAATGAAAGTCTGATTACAGATAACGCAATTGCGAGTGGTGTTGACCATAAGTCAACTTTCTACCCCAAATTTACACTTCTACTCCCCCCACTTATAGGTAATATGCAATGTCTTGTATTTAACTTTATATTATATTTGCTTCCTAGATTATGACATATTTCTCTTCTTATGATTATATACATGTAGATGCATTATATTCATAATTAAGGCAAGTCAAAAATGATATGTTGATATGCAAATACAAGAACGATGTGAGTTTCGAAGGAAATAGATGGTGGTTTTTTTCATGGATCTAAAAAACCCGTCTTGGTTTTGTCAAAGCTAAACGCTTGAATATGTCATTACGACAAGTTGATGATATTGTGTTAATAGGAAATGATTGTTAGACTTTCTAATGTTTAATCATAAGAATTGGTATTATATGTTTTAATATTCAAGACATTATAGTATTATTGTATATTAATTAATACTTAGAAGTTAGAATAAGTGTGTTACACACACACAAATTCCTGGCGGCAGAATGAGGCAACCACTAACTTCCATAGGCAGTTTTTGGCTCCAGAACAACCGCCATTTTGAAGGCTATATATAGGTCATATGTACAGACAAGAAAGATGTAATCCAAGTATTCGTTTGTGTCATATTCAGTGTATGTTTTCTTTGTGATTATATACTACAGCATATATACTTGGTGTTCTCTTCAATGGTACCATATACTCGGAAGAAATGATCAGGAAGACAACGATCTGATCTTTGTTCAACAATGATGAGCATGAAATTAAAAGGGCTAAAGATTTTCTAAAATCAAAATTCTTAATAAAAGATTTTAGAAAATTAAAGTAGTTTCATGGTATTAAAGTTTTACCTACAAATGAGGGTGTTTGTTTATCTCAAAGGAAGTATTGTCTGGAATTATTAATTGCATATGGATTGTTGGGTGCCAAACCTGCTAAAACACCGATGGATTTAAACCTAAAATCTCTAATATATCTGATTCCAACCCTCCTTTAGAAAATTTTACAGAATATCAAAAACTTATGGGAAACTGATTTATCTTACTATGACTAGACTTACATCGTTCATTGTCTAAGCTAGTTTATGCATTCATCAAAAGGATCTCATTTCAAACTTACACTTAGAGTTTTAAGATATCTCAAAGGATGGCATTCACATTACAAAAGGTATTCGGTAAAGTACTAAAGTGTCCTCCTATGAGATTTGTAACTGGCTTTTGCATTTTTCTTGAAAACTCATTAATTTCTAGGAAAAGCAAGAAACACCATACAGGGCATTGGCTTCTGTAACTTGTGAGGTCTTATGGATCTTAAACATTCTAATCGATTTAAAAATTGGTAACACCATACCAGTTGATGTCTTTAGTGATAATAAGCCAGCAATTCAAATTACTACCAATCATGTTTTACATGAATGTAGTCATGTACTAAACACTCGATATTCATTTCATTTAAGAAGAAGTTAATGCAGCTCCTAATAGGTGAAGGTGTGACATATTACAGCTCATCTCTCACAGGATTACAACTCTCCTTCTCTCAATAGAAACTAATGGGTCAATAAGCCTTATTTAAAGGATGGCTCATTTGAAGAAGAAAAAACACATAAGCATTCTCAATTTTCCTTTCTATTTCTTGCTAACAGCTCTGTTAACAAACAAACAAGTTTCTGGGTTAATTACCCAGCAGGTTAGGTTTTAGATCTCTAGTTCTATAGATCTGTATAAATAGACCAAATCAGAGATCTTGATCAAAATGTAACTCTGTAAATATAGCTACCCTTTGAAGTTTGAACCTTTAATGAACAATTTAGCTTTTAATTTATCAGTTTGATTGATCTTGATAAAAAAATGAGATGATTATAGCCAAGTCACTTGTTTCTGAAATCATGATTTATGATACAATAAAAAACAATTAGAAAATTATAGCAGAATTAAGACATGTTAAAGAAGATCAGAAGACTTACAGTCAACTTTCTTGTTGATGAAGGAGATGATGAGAAATTGAGGATGGAATCAAAATGAAAGTCTGATCGCAGATAATGCAATTGCAAGCAGGTGTTGACCCCAAGTCAACTTTCTAGCCCAAATTTACACTTCTACTCCCCCAACTTTTAGGTAATATGCAATCTCTTGTATGCAATGTACTTTCTATTCTATTTGGATGAAGTGCTTCCAAGATTATGACGTATTTCAGCGCGGTGACATATTTTTCTTCATCTTGATTATATACATGTACATGCATTATATATATAATTATTAAGGCAAGTCAAAAATGATATGCTGATATGCAAATACGAGAACGATGGGAGTTTCTAAGGAATAATATATAGTGTTTTTTTTTTATGGTTTTAAAAAAGCTCATTTTGGTTTAGTCAAAGTTTGAGACTTAATCATGCCGCCAAGACATGGTTCAAGGCATGGGCATAAGGTTTGATCCCTTGATGTACTCTAAGGTCAAGTTTGGCGTGCCTTTGAACATTATAAGCTGTGTTTTTAAGGCGTGTTAAAGGTATTGAGCCATATGGGCTAAATATAGTTATTCAGTTAAAAGGATAATTGAATACACTGAAAACGAAGAAAAAGATTGATAAACTATGTTATAAATCTATAATCATGTGTTATTTTTTATTTTTGTTGGTATTTTTGTGTGTGTATATATATATATAATTTAATAAGTTATATACAAATTGTCATTTTAAGTCACGTCTTATGAAACACAGTAGCCTCGCATAACTTCCAAAAACTGAGACTTGACCATGCTGTCACACCAAGCCTAAAGTTAATTAGAACCTTGGTTTTTTTCAAAGACATTGTCAATTAAAGAGTTTTGTGATAGAAGTATAACTAGAAGCAAGGGATGTAAACAAGCCAAGCTCGAACATGGTACTTATCGACCCGGGCTCGTTTATGACTTTTTAGGCTCAAGCTCAAACTCGGCTTGTTTAAGTTATACGAAACACGGCGCCGCTCGTTTAGGTTCGGAGTATTATTTTGAATTTTAATTATAAGAATATATATATAAAACAAATAAATAAATAAATATTTTATATGAAGCTCGTCCATTCTTTGAGACCAGAGCTCAGGCTCGTTTACTAAATGAGCTTTAGTCTAGGTTCGAGCTCGATCTCATTAAGGCTTGTCTTGTTTCAAGCTTTTAATGATCCGAGCTTAAGTAGCTCGGCTTATTTACATCCTGCTAAAAGCTATGTATGTTGCCCTTTTAGTAATATTGAATAAACCAAGTTCGAGACAAAGAAAGTGTCGATAGAATCAAGTTGAAAAACTACTTTCTTCGATTCTTCTACCGGGGTTAATAACAACACTGAGCTTACTTATATACACACATAGTAAATATAAAAGATGGGACACTTATTGACCATGGACTCTTGATGGTGGCTCAGGTAGCACATATTATGGGACTATGGGCTGACCCTGCTCATAATAAAGTCAATCGAGCTAATCTTGGTAGTATATATATACACACATACTAAATGAACAGCTTAATTTTAAATTATTAGTTTGATTAATCCATATAAACAGATTTTAATCGAGATACGACTCATTTTCACTCAAATCACTTTTTTATTTAAACCAAAAACCAAACAAAAGGTTACAATAAAAGAGCAATTAGATAATAGCAGATGAAGATATATGAAAAAATATCGATCAGATGACTTACAGTTTGTTTATGGAATTCTGTGAGTCAACCACAAGTCAACTTTCACGGTTCTTATATCTTTTCAATTTTTCTTCTTCTTCTTCTTGTTTCTTCTTGTTGATTCACAATTAAGTAATTGCAGAAATGCTTTAGATTGTTGTAGGTGAAGAGAAGATGAGAATGAAATCAATATGGAAATGTGTGGCTGTTAAATAATGCAAGATGCAATGGGTGTTGACCATAAGTCAACTTTCTACCCCAAATTTACACTTCTACTCCCCCAACTTTAGACCCAATTCAACTTTTTCTTAATTTCCAGTGTAAACCGCGTGTTGCATTTTAAGTGGTAGCTTTTTCATTGGAGTGCTTTAACTTTATGACAAAGTTTAACGGTGTTGTGGCATATATATTTTAAGTTTATTTAATAACAATTAACTTTAGGACTAACACGTAATATTTTCTTTTTTTTGTTGGCAATTTCTCGGATAAGTGGGATGCAATATAAACAATCATAATTAAAAAGTTCAATATACAATGATTCTTATATTAAAGTAGACTCGCCCTTTAAATTACTTTGAAGATACAAATTCTAATGTAGGATTTAATTGTATCAAACAATAATTAAAGTGTATCAATGTAAGAAATTTATGGATAGACAATCCAATTGAAAGAGAAGGAATTTGACGGTTAAGATTGGTTCTCGTAATAAAAACGGTTC
>JAUEJL010092965.1:0-14020 GCA_032274825.1 Drosophyllum lusitanicum
CGACACATGTTTGATTAACCCAACGCCACCGTCTACCACCTACCACACCACCGTCCAGGACCACTCCCACCACTAGACACCTCCAAGCCAAAACCAGAGAACAAAAAAACAACCATCAAACAGCAGGCAACCACCACCACCACCCACACTCCCAAAACCCACCCAAAACCTAACACCACCGTCTGTCCCTCACCATCCACCACCACCGTTCCCCTAGCCTATAATCGCACCAACCATCACTACAATCGCACACATACACACACATACACACACACCCCCTAGAAACAACAGGCAACCACCACCACCACCCACACTCCTAAATCGGAAAATAAAAAATGAAAGAAATCAAGAGCACCAATAAATACTAAATCAAAACACCAAGAACACTTACAAATTTGATTAATGCAAATCGAAACCCAAGAAATCCTAAATCGAAACCCAAAAACACTTACATTGTAAATCTTAAATCGTTACCCAAGAAATCCAAGTCGGTGATGACGATGTCCAGAACAGAGATAACTTACACCGATGGTGGTAGTCTTATGATACAGTGGTGGTGACGCGGTGGTTAAGAACGACGCATGTGGGTGACGACTTAGATCCAGGGAGGGAGAAACTGAGATGGTGGTGTTGAAGCCAGACACATCACAGACGTGTTCTCGGATGGTGGTTATGCAACGAGGTAAGACGGTGTTTGCGGTGGTTCTGTTCGCCGGCAAAGGGGCCGTGAGGTGATGGATGGCGGTGGTTAAATGAAAGGGTTGAACAAGAGAGAGGGAGAGAGAGAGGAATGGGTTTTAGTTTGGGGGGGGGAGTAATTATAATAATAAGAATAAAAAATAATATTAATTTATATTAAAGATAAAACAATATTTATGATAAAAAATAGAAAAAAGGGTACATAAGGGTACTATGGTCATTTCATGTGAAAAGGTGAGGGTATTTTGGTCTTTTTAGTTGGACAAGGGACCGACAGCGTAATAAAGTACTTACCATGGTGATCTCCAGCGTAATAAACGAACATAAAAGACTGCGCATGTAATAAGTGGTAAACCATATGGACCATCTGTGAAATTTTCTCAAAAACTAGTTTTCATGTCAACGACACAATTAACATGTTTCTCTTTGTTCATAATCTCAAGAAAATATTATTTACTTAACCATTTCTTCTTAATTATTAACATAATTTATCATTAGTTAATTTATTAATACATTCCTAGACATAATTAAAGGTCATAACATGCTTAACCACATTGGGAATTAAATAATCAAATGACTACACTTGTTAACTTTAATTGAAGCACTCTAAGTTAAACATTTAGAGTGGATATTATTTCATCAAACACAAAAGTGAAGAATTCTAGGTTACTCATCTTTTTGTATGCTCTATTAGCTTTGTTGATTGGGTTTGTTTCCCTCATAGCTAGTTAATCTTTTTTTTTTTGTTTTTCCCTTGTATTTTTGTATTCTAGCTTCTTGCTAGTTTGCTTTTTAATAGAATTGCCTTGCCGCTTAACAAAAACTTAACCGAAACATTCTTTTAATCAGTAAGAATGATTAACTCGGTGAAGTCTTAAAAGCGCAAACTTATGTTTCTCACTTTTTGATTGTTTCCCAATCTGAATGTCACATTAGGGTCACGTCATATTTTCCTTCACTTCCCTTCACTTCCCTATTCCAACCCAAAAGCTAGTATCTCTCTATAATCAATTTCCAAAGTAAAAATACTCTTCATTTCAACCATTTCAACTTTAACTCTTAATAAATTATCATTTTTTATTATCTCGTTATCTCTTTATAATCAATTCCTAAAGTAAAAATGTTATTTTAACCTTTTCAATTTTAATTCTTAATAAAATTTCATTTTCTATTATCCCTTTATAATCAATTCTCAAAGTAAAAATACTACGCATGACAACTTTTCAAATTTAACCTTCAATAAATTTTTGTTTTTTACCATTTAGTTTGAATAGTTTCACATATAAATTGCATTTAATCTCATAATATAAGTTAATGTTATTTCCAAATTAAAGTGTTATATATATACATATACACACATATATAGTATTAGAGAAAGATTCAAATGAGAACTGTTTGTAACATCATTAATGACTCATTAATAGATATATTTTAGCCATTTATATATATACTTAACTATGAATTGCATCCGGATGGTCCATCATTAATAAGTGAGACCTGATTTTCCAAAAACACTCCTCATTAACACGTCATTAACTAGCGCATTAATGAGTCATTACTATTAATAATCATTGATTTATTTTAATCGAGGGTCAAGATTGTTTCTCGCAGTTCTTACACGATATTAGTTTTCATTTAAACTCTCCACTATAGTATTATGTGTAAAACAAATTACTTAAAATACAATTATTTTTATATAACCTAACGTAATGCGCATGATTAATATACCTTGTTTTGATCGGTTTACAAAACACACGTTAGATAAAAACGGGTTATTAAGGTGGTGTTTGTTTTTGCTTATCAAGTGTTTTTTTTCTGGACTTATTTTTTATAAGCTCGTTTTTTTTGGCTTATTTTCTTCTGTAACTCATCATAAGCTCAAAAGTCAGAAAATAAGCAGAAAAAAAACTAACTTATAAAAAATAAGCCCTAAATAAGCTAAAACAAACACCCCTAAAAATCCACTTTCCTTTTGGTTTAGGGTTAATCTAATTTAGGCCCATGGGCTTTTTATAAATGGGTTAATGGGTTTATGAAACTTGGGTTACCTTAATTCTTGGCCCAACTAACCATTTATTTCCTTTTATTTCTATTTTATTTAGTATTGTTTTTTTTCTGGGTGTTCAAGAGCATCATCACCTACATTCGCTCAGAATCAGAGGGTGGTTCCTTCCAAAATCAATTATCAGAGTTTCCCTCTTTCGCAATGCATTCATGGAAATGGAAAGAAAAATTCAATAAAAAGATACCCGTTTTGTTTTCTGATTCTTCATCATCTTCATCTTCATGTTCATGTTCTTCTCCTTCCTCAACATCGTCTGATCATGATCAGGTAATCTCTTTCATATGTAAATTGATTTGATTTCTTATTTGGTTCTAAAATGCCTAGCTGCTATGATCTATGCTGTGTTTTTTCAAATGGGTTTGCTATGATTCATGCAATTCAACAGCTTCTGGTGTTAATTAGGGCTGTATTTGACAATCTTGAATATTCTTGATGAATGTAATTGGTTTTTGGCTTTTTTTTCTTTCTCTCTGTGCACAGGTTAGTTTATTTTGAAAAAAATAAATAGAAATTATATAGTTCCATTAATCCAAGATCAAATCAATGTTACATTTCACTTCCTAGGGTTTGTTGTTTTGAAAGTGATCATGAAATAATCAAAAGAAGAACCAGTTGTGACTGCAAGTCTGCAAAAGATATTGAATTTATGTGCTTCTTTGATGTGTGATGACCTGATAAGTATCTAGTCAAAGGATTTAATAATTTAAACATAAAATGATCCTAAATAATCATCAAATCGAAAGGTTTGGTAGCTTTGTTAGCTATTCCGTTTGGAACTGCGGATTTTTTGGTACATCACATTCATGCATTTACGATTCATCAACTGTAACCCGAAAAGAACCAGATTATGTTAACAACATAGAGGAAGAATGAAGGGAATATCTTATCGACATAATGCAATTTGTTTTGGTAAATACGCTCTTCAGGCACTTGAACCTGCTTGGATCACATCTATATAGATAGAAGCAAGTCGACGAGAAAATAGAATTTACATACTTTGTATAATAAACTCTTTACTCTATAAGATGGGGTGTATCTCTAAAGACCGAGATGTCTGTTTTTATCTAGATTCTTATAAACACAATAATCGGGCAATCACTTCCAAAACACGATGCCAAAGACTCCTATTCTGATCATTGTTTCTTTGGATTTGTGTAATTTGCGTGATAGTGACTAAAGTTTGAAGCTTTGACTATGTTCTACCGTTGTTTCATGTTTATGTAATCCTAGTTGCAAGTATGAAACGGGTGGTTGGTTCATTTGTAGACCAGGTTGGATTACAAAGATAACAGCTATCTATCTTCGATACTTTCATTCTTTTTTCCCTCAAATGAACCAAGTTCGTCACTCGCAACAAACAGCTTAAAAAGTATAAAATGCAAGAATTCAGAAAATCCAAACACTAAAGAAGGGGACGGAGAACAAGGGTCGGGAAAGAGCACAAGCAGTTCTGAAGCGTTTGAAGATGCCATCGATCTTCAAACGCCAAAGAAGCACCTCCAAAATATCGATCTTGATTCTGTTTTCATTTCAGCAGAACTCTACCAGTTTTTTCAATCTTGTCTTCCCAATATAGTGAAAGGCTGCAGATGGGTTTTGATTTATAGGTAATAATATCTCCTTATATTAATGATACTACCATTTTTTTACTCATTGTAAATTGACTTGTTGTATTCATGTATTGACATTATACATATGTTCGCCTTTTTCTTTCAAATGAAGGGCAGTACCTTAAAACATGGTATCTCACTTCGCACACTCATCCGGACTACTTGCGATCTTTCTGGCCCTTGTTTACTGGTAATATCGGCTTTTAAAGAAATCTTTATATTTTAATTTTTCCTATCTGTGATTCAAGTTGTATACATTATGTAGATTACTGGAGATACTAAAGGTGCTGTTTTTGGCGGTTTACTGAATTGCCCGCTGATACCAACTCCCACCTGGAAATATCAAGTAAGTTGGTTTCATAATACCTCTAATGAAACTGAGAGCTGTGGTTTCATATCTTGATGGCATTTTATATTTTTTTTTTCTTCAGTTAGTTTTTGTTTTCTTAACCTGTACACTCTGTTTTCTTGGCAGGGAACATTCCAAACCTTTGTTTTCACAACATTATATGGTGCCCCAACCTTGTTTAGACCAACTGGTATGCCATTGCCATCTTATGGAACCTTATCTTTCATTTAACAAGTTTTTTAGATTATTAAGCATACCATTTCCAAAGAGATGTTGAAGTCCCATATTTTGTTGAGCACTAAATCATACAAAAAGTTTAATTGAGAATTTTGTCTTTCAGACTATTCACTCAAAACCTACCAACGAATCTCTCATATTGAATCAGATATAAACTTTGAATAACCGTTTAAGAATAACAAAGTTTTTGACATCAGACCCTCAGTGAGGTACTGAGGTACTTATGGTGTGCTTGGTCATGGTTATGAGCAAGATCACCCGTTACTTAAAAGAAGACAATGAACTGTTACCTACTAAAACACGGGGAATGCTCATATGCTCATTTCATTACTCATAATTACTATTCTTGTTCCCTTTTCTATAACTGAGTTTGAACCACACATATCTTTAGTTTCAAATTTTGTAACAATCATATTTTTGAAGGCCATAAACGCGTGCTATTATTCTTGGAAGCTAAAAATTTGCCTCCTTTTTTCATGAGAAGGTGCAAACCGATACTTTTACATGTGTTTAAATGATCTGCTAGCATTTGGTGGTGGAGGAAGTTTTGCATTGCGGTTGGATGGAGATTTGTAAGATGCTTTCTCTTACTACTTTCTTCATAACCATACAGATTCATTACTTCTAATATCTTGATTATTTCCTTCTCGTCCAAGGTTAAATGGGACTAGTGGGCCTTGTAACACATTTGGAAATCAATGTCTTGCTTATAATGAAGAGTTTGAGCTAAAAAACGTCGAGGTAATACGTCGAACCTTCACTTAGGAATGTATAGTCTAATTGCATAAAAAGGATAATCAACTTTGGTTCAATGTGTATTTTTGTCAATCTTCACCTAGAAAAAAAAATCAATAAACAAAAATATGTTATCTTATCAGAATAATGACTTAGACTTCTTAATAAGGTTGACCATGTTGTATTACGTGTCAAAGCTGATTAACAGATAGAGAAATTGAACCAAACTTGGTTATCTTTTTATACAGCTTGTTAGGTTAAAATCACCACAGTTTGTACTTGTTTACATTTTATGACATTTTTTTTTGTGTTTTCATCTCCTTGTAGTTGTGGGGCTTCACTCATTCCTTCCAGAGTCGTTCTTAGCAAAAAACAAAAGTATAGTAACTTCTATAACTGTAATTACAATCCAGCACACGAGTTGTTTCCGTGTAAAATACTTGTAATAAATTGCACTTGTAAAGAAAACCCCTCGTTTTTTAAAGCGGTTATAGCTTTCATACACAGCTTGTATCTTTCTAATATTCTGAGAACCCGCCAAAACGCGTTTAACTAAAAACACTCCCAACCTTGATAGCCTCAGGCAGCCAAAAAAGTAGAAGGTTCCTACCCATTGACCCAACTGCTATGTATTTTGCATCAGGCACAAACTTTACAGAGTTTAGTTTACCTGGTATGTACTTTTTAAATGGGTCAATTTGGGTTGTTTTATCTCTAATAAAATCAAAAAGTAAAATGTTATTTTAAGAAAAAGTCAAAAGTCACCCAAAATGTACTTTGAACACATAAAACTACCTAAATCATTTTATTCAAAAAAGTATCTTAGTATATTATTTACATATCAAGAAATGTTTTGATACAGTTCTATTCAGACTTAAAAGCTTGCCACTTGATAAACCCTGCAGCACATATGGCAATGCAATTATAGTCAACACTACTAGTTACCCAAAATGGCAACAAACTTATGCCACTTTGAAATCCAACCACAATAATGGAACACAGCTATGTTCCATAGTTTCTACTAATATCAATGACCCAAGCCCATAAAAACTGTTTCTTATGTGCAACCAATGTTTTGACCAGATAGCGACCATCATATAAAACAAACCATCCAAATTTGGGAACTAAATGTACCAAGAGCAAACTCAGATCTTAAGACACAACACAAATGATAAGGGTATCTTATCCAAGGCATACCTTACGTCTGAGCAAACCCCAACGTATGGTAAGTTCCACTATAGTCGAATTCAACTTCAACAAATACAAGCATTGAAGCATATCAGATAAACTATATAAGAGGGGGTAGAGTGGAGGGCTGATCAGTCGGGTGATCCACGCATCACGACGTGATGCCACTGTGGAGCCAGCGTGAGATCTTTGGTCTGATGGCCTGATGGGTGTGTGACGAAGAATATGACTGAGAAAGCTGAACACCTCTCTCCCATCCCCAAAAAGAAAGTAAAAAATAAAAAATAATTTCAAATGTAAAGTTGTTGATCCAACAAACAGGTATATAATTAAGCTAGACAAACAATAACAAGGGCCTCCCTGCTCTTTAGGACAGTAGGATTAACTCATAATAAAAGAAGACGGTATAAAACTTTTAGAGTTTCTAAGCTTGCGAAGATCCGACAACTTAACATCATCTTGCACACCTGTCTGAAAAATCAAGGTAAACTGTTGGTTCATGTAACTCTAAAATGACATCCATGAGGGCTTTTGCAAAAAGAACACCTACAGCTATAAAGTATCCATAAAAGAACAGTGCAGTTACTGCTCCAACATGCCCATCAAATCTTTCTACATTTGCCTGCACAACAATTAACAAAAAGAGAATTACATACAAGACAGGAGAATAATAAACAATGAACCAAAGTTTTGTAATTTTGTTACACCTGACTCTTTACATCCCATAAAAACAAGAGCCCCAGACATGCCTGTTCTAAGAATGAGACCGTCGGGATGAAAAGCTGCAGATGTATATCCCTCACAATCAGATGCAGACGTATATTCAACCTACAGATGGACCCATGAATGCAGTCCAAACAACTCTAATGAGCTGAAACCAGAGTCTATTTTCACACACAGACACACATGTCTGTGTAGAGAGAGAGAGAGAGAGAGAGAGAGAGAACCTGTGTGAGACGTTGATGGTTATTCACACACAGACACACAAGCTGTCTGCACAACAAGAAAATAACTTCAGCGCAAAATACAGAAATCCCGAGAAGCCACTAAGCACAAGTTCTATAGCCATACAACACGTAGGTTCGAAAAAATTGAGTAAAATATAGAGAATGATAATGTAATAAAACAAAAAAGAAATTTAATAAAAGTGCCCCTAAATTTAATAAAATGTTGTAACATGTATTGATATATGTGTTTGTTTAAGGTGTGTTTTTAATAAAATGATATAATAACAACAAAATAAAAAGTGTGACTATTTGGACTCCCTTCCTAGTCAAATTTGACTATGTGATTTGATGTATATGAGTGTGTAATATGCATTAAATATTATAACTGACTGATGTGATATGTCTGGTACTCTGGTATATAAGGAGAGGTCCGCATGATGCTGGAAAGGTCAACGTTTTTAAACGTACTTAACTCATATACAAGTCGAGATATATTCTCTACACCATTCAAACAAAGAAAAAGGAATCCTAATCAAGATAATGATTATGGATTGCATCGATGTGTTTCGAAACCTCAAAAAAATATTCTAAATTATACGATCAATAGCATCGTTGTGTTTCGAAACCTTGGAACCCTTTCCTTCTCTTGTTTCTTTAAATCTAAAACCGAAAGGGACGCGGTGAACTGGTGAGCAACGACATGTCACCTCTAACGATTTTACTGACGACATATGTCGCCCCTTTTCTTGTAATATTGTATACTTGTGTTTTAAACATAAACCTGTCTATCATGTTACCCTTAAAGAATTCTAATAGTCCTCCACCAATTTAGATAAATATTGTGAGGATCTAACCTTGACCCACGAGAAGCTACTCGACCTCAGACATAGGGATTGGATTCTTGGACCTGAACAATGGGATTTGCTCGACCGAAGGGAAACGATGCGTAGTGCCGTAGGGTTTTCACTTTTCATTGGCAAATCAAGAGGCAAATGATAAAATATGGATCTGTTGGAATCATGAAGTACAACATTCCTTTCTATTGTGTCTAAAATCTTTATTTAGTCAATTATTTAGCTTGCTTAATAATAAATTGATTGTTTTTTATTTACCTAGCATCGATATTTGTCTATTTATATACGCGTCAGTGTTACCCTTTAATGTCGTGTACCATGATGACATATATATTGTTACCGTCTGAAATTATTCGGACACCAAGTTATAACAAGTATTAGATCATGCAACTTAAATCGTAATTTAAATCATATCTAGGAACAACAAAGAAACCAATGGTGAACTCAAATACTCCGCGACCAGTGGAGGAAGAGAAAAAGATGGTGATGATGGAGTTTGTGATTAGTTGCTAGACGGAGCTGGGGTGGATTGGTGGGTGGCGACAGCGTGGTGATTGTAGTGCGAAACGGGAGAAACGCATAAGGGAAGGAGAGCGACAAGCGAGCAATCGTCTATGGCGGCAATGGACAATGGTAGTTGGCGGTTGCTCATGGTGGCACATATGTATGACTTGACTTAATTTATATATGTAAACTAAAAAAAAAGAACACAGTCACTATTAATGCCAAACAAGCATTTCTTTACACCTAATAGGTTAACAACAGTTTGAATGGTACTCTAATATCTTAAATGATAGAGCTTTGAAACTTTAATTCTTCCTATTTGAGGAAATTTCTTTAAAAAATATCATTTTAATGATGTCATGTTGCTTTTCTAGCAACTTGCCTTTTAATTTATCAAAAATGTGTAATGAAGTCATAATCAAACATGTACTCATTGTTTTGATTATTTACTTAATTCTGAAGGTACATAAGCAATAATACAAGTTCATTTGAACTCAAATGTTGATCCATTATTAGTCAATTGAAAAAAAAAAAAACTACTAATGTCATGATATTTTTGATGATGCACCCATCGGTCCAGATACTCTGACTAATTCTCAGTATATGATTTGGTCCGCGAGCCACACCTTGATGACCGTCCTCCCCAATAAATAGGCAAGACCGCCAACTGATTCGGGGACCTCTCTCTATCTCTCTCACTCCTCTCCTCTCCTCTCATTTGAAGATTTCCTCTCCACCACCCTTTGTAAGTCGGTCAACATTGTTACCTCTGTCGTGAACACCCCATTCTGGCCTTGGGTTAGTCACCGTAATGGGAGACGAATGACACGACTCTTCATGTTGGCCAACTATTGCACGATCAAAAAATGGCGTCATCTATTGCACCATCTAATTTATTTTCTTGTTTAAGAATCAAGATCGTTAATATCATGGTTAATTTCTACGTCGGATAACACATATATTACACTTGTCCAAGACTTATAATTACTAAAATCAACCCGTAATTTCATAAGTCTAAGAAATACCGAGAACGAATTAGACGTTTGATTTTTTAAACACCTTGTTTGCTAGACCATCTATATGTGTTGTCAAGACATTGAGTCTAATCGAACATCACTTTTAGGCACACGTTTGTCAAATCGTACACCTCCAAGGACTACCATTTAGAAAACTATTCCTTTCTTGTTTGCAATTCAGCCTATATATGACCAAGATTCCAAAGCTAAAGAATTTTACCAAAAGGGGATAAATGGAAGATGTGCCAAAGGTCTATGACTGGGCGAGATAAGTGATCGAGACAACATAACCATCTTTGAAAGCACAAATCCCTCGTCGAATGTCGATTCTTTTTAGCCTCTACATGATTGAACATGGGTTCAAGGATGGAATTACCAAATGAAGATGGTCTTTTTGTTTGTTACAACTTATCTAAGTGGCACAAAGCAAAACTTCATAAGCCTAGCACTAGCTAAGCACTTGGAATCAAAAGATTTGGTGTCTAATTCTTCTTTTTGCACACTTTATTCCCCCATATCTCCTCATCACCCAATAAGGTGTGCTTTGGGACATAAGTTGCTCAACTTTAGTGACTCCTTGTCTTTGGAAATCACTTACCCAATTTTATCTCCTTTTCATTTTGATATTTACACACACAAATATCTACACACACCATCAAATAAATTTTGAAAGGCAAAGATACGTCGAATTCTAATCTACAAATATGTTCGTAACAAGACTTGAACCCTCAATTTAGAAAACGTTAATACTGGTAGGCCAAAAGACTGATTCTTTTTACCATCAAATTATTTATAGCCAGAAAAATTTTGATGGGTCAAAGGAAATTCAATGAGGGAGTTGGTTGACTGATTAGGTGCTGACGTAAGCAAGAAGATGCCAGATCAGACAAAAGCACACGTGACATGGTCAATGTGTGGCTAGGAGAAGTTGTAGGAGAACAAATAAAATGTACGGACATTATTCATGAAACATTATATAACCAACCTTTGTTTGCTTCATCAATCTAACGTACCTTTGTTCCATTTTACTCGTTTGTCTCTCTCTCTCTTCCTCGTAACACTCCTTTTTTCTCTCTCTAAACACAAGTTTCTGTTAATTCTGTATTAGTTTTGTTAATTTTTTTTAAATCTGAAAATATTTCTCATCGAGTTTTGGATGGTTTCAGACTATACTTGGAGACTACACGACAAGCTTTTCAGAGACTGCAGGTTCCATTCGGAATCTTCATTTCTCCTACAACTTTTTTATTAGTTAGCATCTTTTTCGTTTCGAAAGAAGGGAAGAATGTTGCACGACGTCGTACATCCACCATCCGACCAACCTCCTCTGGTAATCATTTATTCCTTTAGTTTGTTATGATACATACATACGTATAGGTAAGGTAAACTCGTCTCGAAACTAAGATGATAAGGTTAGAGAGGAATCTAATGAAGTTTCATTTGGTTTTGGTTTTTGTCGTATGTTGGTGTGTCGACGTCCTAAAAGAACATCTCCACCCGCATATATGCCTAAGTTTGATCGTTTTACCAAACAAATTAAAAATATGTCGCTTTCCATGTAGTAATCACAAATATCTCTCTTCTTTTCGTGCTCATATCTTTGTCACCATCGAAGGCGATGTTAGGTCTAGTTATGGTATTAAAGTCGATCTATGATAGTTAATCACACATGTGTAGAAATCCAAAACATGAAGATCGAGTTATGGTACACAATTTCGTCAAATGATATTCGATTCGAATGTTTACATTAGCTAATAATCATATGTAAAGTTTTTTTTATTCCAATCGTCTTTGTTTTGTGATAATAGGAACAAGTATCGAGCCCTCTAAGTGCTCAGATCTTGGAGTTTTGTGAATCCGAGTTATTTCAAGAGACTATACAAAACTCTGATGTTGCTTCTGCATCAAATTGTTGTTATGAAGAACAAACTTCCTATGCCAAAAACCTCTCCTTCCCTCCAGACATGATCAAATACCCAACACCGGGCACCAATACAGCGACCAACACTGATAACGGCAGCGACAACTTCGCTACTATATTTGAAGAAAAGATTACTGAAAATGACATTTCTCCATCTATAGACTTCACGAACCTCCCTCAATATCCTTTTGGCCATCAAGATCAATTCGACCTCTCCTTGCTCCAAAGCCAGATTGCACTTGCGACCGACGGACCTATTCCACCATACCCTCATCCGAATGACCAGACCGATGTTGCTTCCATGATGGGATCCATTGTCTATGAAGATGACTGTCTATCTTCCATGCCACCTTCCAAATGCATGCGCATCAACAACCCATCATCCCCTAACCGTTGTTTTCTTGATCATCTTTACCTTTCATCAAGGAATCCGAACCCCATCTTACCACTCGAAACTTGTGCAATTTTCAATGGAAATTTGTCGCTAGCAAATGAATTTCAAGCTCATGAACTAGATTTCCAAGGCGACAATAGTGGCATCTTCTGCCCAGATTCCATCCCACGTCCTTACAATTCTAGCGAACTCCAGGTACGTACGTAACTGGTTAAAATTCTTCAATTGATCCGGACAGATTCATGATCTGGTTTTCATTTTCTTTTTCATTTTTATGAAACTTATGTGGTGGACTTTCATGGAATTACAGGCACTTAGTAATGAAAGCCAACATCTAGTTAACAATGGAGGGGGAAGCTGCAATCCACCTCTAGCACCTCCGGAAATGACAAGTTTGGAATCAGAAAGCTTTAGAGGAGCCAACAAATTGACGAGCGAAGAACGAAAAGAGAAGATTCATAGATACATGAAGAAAAGAAATGAGAGAAACTTCAGCAAGAAGATCAAGGTATACAATCACAATTTTCTTTAACCTTTTTAAAGAAACTTAATTACTTCACATATTGGTAGATATATTTTAATATGTATGTCCTGCTTTGATCATTTGACATTAGTACAAGTGTTTCTTTTTTAACATTTTCAATACCATAAAATCGCAATGTAACTTCTCAAATGTTCGTGGTATGTAAAAACGAACATAAAACACTACTCATGCTAAGTTTAATGACCAAATCAAGACATATCAAAGTATAAGATTTTTAACATGATCACTCCTTGACTTTATAATCTTCTAACCTTATAGTTTCTTATAGTATGCATGTCGAAAAACACTAGCAGACAGCAGGCCTCGAGTGAGAGGAAGGTTTGCGAAGAACGATGAATTCGGAGAGCACCACAGAAACACCTGCAACACTCATGAAGAAGACACTGATGAAGATGTAAAATCTATGCATGTAAGAACAAATTAAAAGAAGTCACCTTAATTTATTAATTAGTTTTGATCATGCATGACCCTTGATCATATGTATGTCTCCTTTATATATAAAAGAAAAATTAAAAATGATGTTTTTAACATTAAACTTTTGCCACTTTTTTGTGTGTTTGATGAGCATGCAGGTGGTGGTGAAGGAAGAAGAAAAGCTGGATTCATCAGATATATTTGCACACATAAGTGGCTTGAATTCATTCAGATGCAACTACCCAATCCAGTCATGGATTTAATCAGATGTAGTACAGTTTTGCATGAACTCGCACCTGTGTTCGAATATATGAATATAAATATATATATATATATATAGGAAGTGTACATATACAGCTATATATAATAATAATAAAAATAATAATAATAATGGGGCCAAATTTGTTACAAATCTTAATCATCTCATGTCTAGAGAGGAGTAGTAACTAGTTGATATTGGAACTATATATACATGCATGTGCTCCCGTTCACAATTTTGTATATATAATATATATTCATTTCAAAATATGACCAACAATTATA
>JAUEJL010092976.1:0-14018 GCA_032274825.1 Drosophyllum lusitanicum
AGTGTTCACATATGAAATGGTCATCCAAACTAAGCTAGAAACAACTCTTAATTCGTACTTTAACATCCAATTCAAGGTTTGGGATCAAAATCTCCATTTTGACCATTTGAGCTTATTATCCAAATTCAACCAAAATCAACACTTTAATTCACGAAAATGATTCCTATACACTTAGAATAGATGTAGGAACTGATTTGAATCATTGGAATCATTTGTTGAGGTCAATTTGAAATCTTGACCCATTTGACCTAAATGGTCAAAACTCAAGAACAAGGAATGTGGAGATTAACAAGAGATGAGGATGATGAAGATGAAGCTAATGAACAGATTGAAGCTTGAATTCAGCAACAAAACATAATGATTGATGTCCACTTGATGATTACTCCTTCAAAGTCCAAGCACAAGAGAGTTTGAGAGTTGAGTGTGTGTACATACGTATGGATGTATGTGTGTCTGTGTGTTTAAAAGGCTAGACCGACTTGTGGATTGATAATATCCACAAGTGGGTATCTTGTTCCCCTTTTTAACATACAATTTAACGCACGATTACCCGTTTTAACTAACGGGGATATTTTTGGAACCCTCGTTTGAAACCGTTTAATATTTTATTATTTTCATCTATTTTTATTAATATTTTTATAATATCATTCCTTTATTATTTTCTTCTAATTTATCTTAATTAATTAAATAAAATTCTTTTATTCAATAATAAATTCGAGACTTCGACGTACCAGATTCGAACACGACTAGACCCAATCTGAGGATGATCTCTTGAGTTTGCTCCTTCTTCTTCAGAGCTTAACAAGAACAAAGTGAGAAATGTGTTTGTGGGTGTTTGACTGTGTACGTGAGTACACAAAGCATAGACCGACTTGTGGGTTGATAATATCCACAAGTGGGTATCTTGTTCCTCTTTTCAACATACAACACAACGCTCGATTACCCGTTTTAACTAACGGGGATATTTTTGAAACCTTCGTTTGAAACCGTTTAATATTTTATTATTTTCATCTATTTTTATTAATATTTTTATAATATGATTCCTTTATTATTTTCTTCTAATTTATCTTAATTAATTAAATAAAATTCTTTTATTCAATAATAAATTTGAGATTTCGACATACCAAATTCGAACATGACTAGGCTCAATCTGAGGATGTTACAATAACTTTTTCTGTGTCTGATTTTTAGTTATCATTGTATACAATGAACTTTGACATAATTCTCATTGTATACAATAAGAGGATTATAAAAGTTGATTGTATTATTTTTTAAAATAAAAAATTTATTATATACAATAATAACTAAAACAAAATTTATTGAATGCAATTTACCAATTATCGAAACATCTCGGTTTTGGACCGTTTGTGTAAGTTACTACTAGAGGGTCATAAGTACGTAACGGCGTCTTCGGCTATGGTATTTCAAGTTTTGTTCCCATTCCGGCTTTCCTTGTGTCGCCCTTCTCACGCTCTTTCTTTCAGACAATCGGAGTGAGCCACGATGGCGTTCTTGAGAACAGCGATGATGAAAACCAATATTGATAGCAAACTTTCTTGTGCAATGGCCCTCAAAAGGTGTCTTCACGGCATCACTCAGCCACGGCCGCCGCCGCTTGATAGTGTGATCTCTCAATCAGCGTCATCGCCTCCATTTATTTTGCCTGAATCCGAGAGAAGCGTCGAGACATTTAACAACCGTTTCGGGTCTGGTTTCCAAGTTGGAGACGGGCCTATGGAGCTCATGGCCGTCCCTAAGAAGAAGGTGTATTTCTATAATACCGAATCCCTCAACTTTTCAATTTCTGTTTACAATACATAGTTTCAATCAATGTTTGGTTTAATTATGCATACGTTTGGCGCTGGATCTTAGCTTATGTGTAGGTTTGGTGCTGGATCTTAGTTTTTGTAGTGCTAGGGTTTAGGGTTTGGTGGCAAATTGCAATAATAGCAATTCATAATCGTCGGTAGATGGGCTTATAAACTACTCCACTGTTACCGTGTAATTTGTGTATGGTAGTAGTAGTTTCCAGATGTTTCCATTGGAAATGGGATTGTTTTCCTGGAAGAAACAATTGGAGAATGATTTTGAATCAATTTTGTTGATTTTCACTTGAATCCCTGTTTTAACCCTCTGTTCATGATACCAAACATATAATTAAGATCAAAGTTACTACTATTTGTTGACAAATTACATCTTTTGTATGAAAAACATGAGTTGGCAAAAGTAAATGTTTTCTTGAGCACTCATTTCCCCATGGATATTATTATATTAAAATATTCTAAGGCGCATTTAGATCAATTTCAAGATTATCTTTTCTTTGTCATTATTGATGACTGTTTTAGATATTCAACAAATTGTTGAAATATTTTCAATAAACCATCTGTGTAACCAAATATAGCAATTTTTATGGGTTGGAGGGAGTAAATGTTTAAAGGCATAAAACCTGATCACGTTTCACTTGGAATTTTTTAATGGAAGTATTAGGTTAAGATTCTTAAAAAAGTTTTGATTCTGGCATTTTCATTATTTCTGCATTCTAAGAATTCTTTTCTGTTAATATTTTAAAATTTCCTGTCGGTATATATTGAAATGACCGTCTTTTTTACGAGTTGCCATGTACAACTCTGTATTTAAAAAAGGTTACTGTAGCATATTAACAGATATTGTATGAAGGCACTTCATTGTACTGAAGGACCGTTTCTGTAAATTACTACTGGGGGGGGGGGAGGGTTTGTTTGGCGACTGAGTGGGGATTTTAGATGTTCACTTTGAAAGTGCTTGTGTGATTTATAACCAGAAAAGCATCTCTATTGAACAGGCTAGCCTATATGAGACAGTGGTTGGATGTAATAACAAGACAGTCAGTTGTCTAAATGTTTGGCAGTGATAATTTAGGAACTAATCTTTAAAAGTCACCAGAAATGGCATCTTTTCTTTAAGAAAGTAGATATGTCTTGTGAGATGAGAGAAAAGTTTCAAATTAGGTTATAAGAAAGAAGGGGTCATTAGGTAATCTTATTTCTTATCATACCTTTTGATATGTTGCAGCTGATATAAAACTGACAATCTGACCTCTATATAATTACAGTATGAGAAATGTAACCTATTTTTTCAAATTTTGAAAACTATTTTTTTGTGATTATGAGCTTGGTTTTGAAAAACACTCTTAAAGCGCTAAGAGCTGAAGCAATGAGGGTAAGAGCTTAAGCTACACCTAAGCACTATGATTATGTAAAGCGAGAAAGATATCCGCTTTGCTTCGCTTTAGGTGAAGCGCTAAGAAATATGATTACCTAATGAGTTTGGGCTTTTAACGGGTTTTAAGTTATTAGCACCTAGTTTCTATACTATGGACTTAGGTTAGGAAACGAAGATTCATCACCCAAAGCGGTAAAAAGTCGATAAGTCAACTTTTGAATCGGTAATCATCATCTCCTTCAATTCACAAAGCAAAGCAGTTCTCCACTTCTCATGTTCACGACTTATTGTAATTTGTATGATTAATGGTATATAAAAATTTAAGTATTTATAACTTATAAGTTAATTGGTAATATATTTTGGTGTTCAAGTACTTCTGAGTTTTGTATATATGGATCAATACTTTGGTATTTAAGTATCTATAAGGTAGTATATGACATTATGACTATATAGAAGCTAGGTAGATTATAATTATTATGTATTTTTTTTGTGAATATCGGGCGCTTCGTGTGCTTAAAGTGAGTGCTTTCGCTTAGTGCTTCTGCTTCCAGGACCCTTAGCGCTTTGGTGCACTTTACGCCTTTTAAAACCAAGATTATGAGTCGCGATAATCAAGTAGTAAATTTCAAAATGCAAACCTAAATACCCCCTAAAGAAACCTGACACAACAACACTATGTGATAGATTAGTTTTTGTTTCTTTTATGCCATGCTTAGAGAATTCTCGTTGTATAAATGATTTAAGTTTTTACTGATGTTTTGTTTATGATTCCAGACTTCCCCTCACAAACGCGGAATCAGAAATGGACCAAAGGCCCTAAAACCTATTCCAGTGATCATACGTTGCAAGTAAGGGTTCTACTGAGTGTGTGTATAAATTGCAATATTTGGGACCGTTATTTCCCCCCTCTTGATCATAAGCTCATAAGTTATTGGCAAATAGTCGAATTTCTGAACTTTGGACGATATTGTTGCAGAGTTTGTGGCCGAGTCAAGCTACCTCATTTTTTCTGCTGCAGTGGGCTTAGGGACACCGATGCACCCAATGGTTCAACCAGTTGACCACTGGTAAGTAGAAAGGTGTTCTCCAAACCATCATGGACATGGATGTAGAATTGAAATGAGGCATCCTCTTTTTCTGATCAAATATCTAGTCTGTTAGATACTGTGGCTCATTGTATTTCATTAGGATCCATCCATTGTTGCTTTCTCGTGGTTTTATTGCATTTCTTGGATGGCAAGTTTGCTGACCCAATAATGTGTACAAGGTATCAATGGATTTATTATGAAGTTTCAAGGAGTAAAGGGCGGAGTTGAAATCTTGTTCCTGGACAATTTAGCAACCTACAGGTGTGATTCATTGAGAATTTGAATTTCTTTTTTGTGGAATATAATAGCTACGCTATCCTAGACCATTAAAGGATCTATATGGTGATAAACCACGTTGTGAAGTTGTCACTGGTTTCTGCGACAGTATCTATTTAAATCAAGTGAAAGTGTTTATTTTCGAATAGGAACTACCTTCTCAAACAATTGACATTGGTAATATAATAATTTATTAAATTAAATAGGAATTACAAGATCTGATAGAATGGGTAACGTAATGTTGCATTTGATTCTCGTGTTTGGGTAGTAAACTACGTACGTTCATCCCAACCAAACTTTGTCCCAAGTAACAAATGAATAAGGGAAAACAAGCGCATAACTATTTACACTTTGAATTGGGAAGCTACACATTTGGAAGTATTCTTCTGTCAAAAAGGTCGCTTAAGAGATCCGGACCTGATCATCCATACTATGAGGATCAACTTGATTTCATACAAAACTATTTTTGCCCTTCTAAAATTTAGCGATTTACCTATCATTCGACCTAGAAGAACCTATCCATCCATTGTAGATCTGAAAATCAAACCATAGACATTCATTTATTATTATTATTATATTAACATTTATTTTATTTTCAAGCAAATTACCTATTGCAACCTTCTATAATAGGTTACAATACATTTAATGTTAGTTTTTCAAATTTAGATACATTAAATGGTATTAAAAGTTAGATATATACAATAATAAATGACAACTTTGATAAATTTTCAGAAAACACTATAAGAACCAAATCTATTAGTATAAAAAAGATTAAAAAAAATCAAATCCTCTAGGGTAGGGATGGTAAATAAACCTGAGTTGACCGGGTGGGGACCGGGACACTAGAAACGGGGATAAGGATACCCCTCGAATCTTCGAATCCATACCCGGCTCCGACACAAACACACACATCTTTTGGTAAGCATATTGTAGGGGAGATTCAAGCGGAGAGCCCTCAAACGCTCAAGTCAGTAAGCATATTGTAGGATAAGTGTTTAAGGTATGTAACATATAGCTTTCAGAGTGAAAAGTGACTTACCTTAGAGCAGACGGAATGGAGAGGTTTTAGGGTACGTGGTGATTGGTTGGCGCAGTGATGTCTATGGGTTTCCACCCCGCCATCGCATGGGTGGTGGAGTTACGTGGATAATTCCACCGCAAAGAAAAGGCATGGTCACAACTTTTTTTTTTTTGTAAATTTTGTTTGGTTAGTGAATATGAAGTGATTACTACGGGGTTAAGTGGTAAGAAAAAAAAAGCTGACGTGACGGTGTGGTGAGTATGGTGAGGAGTAACAACTCCCCCCACTCTTAGCTTGACGTGTACAGAGCTTATGTACGGAGTGAGTCCTCATCATTATGGGTTAATGTCCCTTGAAATTAGGGAGTAGTTACACATTATCCTAATTCATGGTTGAGTCTCCATTGAAGCAGATCGGGGTCCTAAATAATCGGGTACTAATATGCGTTCCGTCGCCTTGACCCTGTCAAAATCCGTAGTTAACTATTTAATGACGAAAGGATGGTTTAATAGCCAACGGTGGCAGGGAAAAGTGGTGGCGCTGCACTTCTACTAAAGAAGAATATGAATAGTTTTTGTGTGTGAATTTGCGTTTTTGCACATAATATAATATATACGTAATAAATGAATTAGAGACTAAAAGTGAAACAATATAAGTGTAAAATGATCATTTGTATAGGTTTAACGAATTTCAAACCAAAACTTCAACTACTTTTAAAATATAGATGATCATCTCTACGTGTTTAAAATAAAAAAGAAAACTAAAATTGTGTGCGAATCATAATAATTTAAGAGTGTTCGGTTTATATTATTTTTCTTTTAGCTTATTTTAATGATAATAAGCGCATTGTTTTCTACTTATAAATTTATCTTATAAACTTAAACATTCATAAGTTTAAGTTAATAAATTTAAAAGCTTAAAAATATTAGTCTATAAGCTTATTTAAATTTTTAGAAGATACTACGTTAAGAAAAGGTAATAAAATATTAAAACCTTTAGATTTATTATGTAAGAAGAAGAGACTTTCACATTTTCGTTTTTCCTTCTATATAGTATGAGCAAATTGTATTAAAACATAGAAGAATGTTCAATATAGTTTATACTTAATTCATAGTTCTAAGGGATTAATTTTAGCCTTTGAATCAATAACATCAATGGTCCAGATTGTATTTTAAAATTTTGGGCGGAGTGACATTTTCGTAATTCACATGTGATGCTTTTATAAATCACATGTGATTGTATACTGAATCACCTGTGATTAAATATTAAAATTTCAAGACTATGTTTTTTACATCGACTTTATTGAAAACAACTCTTAAAACATAATAAACTTTGTTTTAATTACTATTATATACAATTAATTTTATTTTCTTAAAAACAATACAACCAACTTTCATAATCCTTACATTGTATGTAACTTGCTGTATACTATAGAAGTTATGTCAAAGTTTAGTGTATACAATGATAACTAAACAACAAACCTATAAAATAGTTGTTTGCTGATGAAAGAATAAAAAAATTAATTGTATTATTTTTAAAAGTTTGATGTTAAAATTTTAAAATTTTGATCCAATGGAAATGACCTGTTTGAAGAAAGCTGCTGTACGTTTATGGGTCAATAATGACGTCAACGTGCAGACTATATGTATTCTTTCACAATACGTGTCACCACCATTTCAACATGCACACCTGATTTCCAGACGTTAATCACAGCGTAAAAATTAAGAAATCCCACTGAACCGCCATTGATATACAACTCCGTAACCTCACCTTTCTCACACTGCAGGTACGCCTTTCATCTTCTTATAAGGTTCTATCTTCTCTCTTACTATGCGTGTTCATGATTTCGGTGCGGCATACCTCTCTCTATACACCAATGTCTCGCAGTATGCACTTATTTTTGTGTTATTAACCATTAGTTTAGTAAATTTGTTTGTCTACGTAATTTGAGGGTGTACCGATAAGCAGATTGTTTTTTCTTCTTTTTATTTGATTAATTTTGCGTTTGAACTCTGAAGTGATAGGGTTTGTGTATCACTTGAATGAGGATCCTCCCTCCCCTCCGTTTGAGATTTCTAGAGCATTCTGCTAAAAATTTGAGTGTCATCAAGTTCGCGTCTTTGATAAATCATGGTTAAATTTGCGGTGGTTCGAAGTTGATAGGTTTATATATGGCTCTAATGACTATCTGTCCCTCCGTCTGAGATTTCTGGAGCATTTTACTAAAATTTAGTGCCATGAAGTTTGCGTCGTTGATAAATCACACAAAATGCCGTTTGTAATGTCACAATTTTAGTTTATTAGGTATGGGGATGAATTATCGTAGTATCTAAAATCTAAATGTTGTTCAATTACTAAGATAAACGATGTATGTACTCGATATAAAATTTGCTTAAGAAACTCATGTTAAGGTTTTGTTTTGGGTGATGAGCATTTCATCATGAGCACGTCTATCTTTGAATTTTGTTTCTGCCTATAGTTTGGAACTCAGCTCAAAACTGATCTGATTCTATGTTTTGGTATATGGAGGGATAACTATCTGTATTTTTATTAACTTTTTTTTTTAAATTTCCGCCTTTCTTAGAAAGGAGAACCTCTGAATTTTGATATCAATGATGAGACTTTGCGCATACAAACAATGATGAGACTTTGCTCATACAAACGGACAATAATAGTGCCAGCCATGACTAAGGTAGTTCATGTGTATCTTCGTATAGTTGTCTAATCATATCCGAGTCCTATTTAAGTTGTTGACTGCAGTAGATGTACTTTTACCTGTTCAATTGTTCTCTGACACCGCAACTTTAAGTTATTGGGATTTTGCCTTGCATAAATTGGTTAAAAGTCATTTGTTAACATGTGATCTCTACTAGATTGAAGGTCTTTTTTTCTAAGAGGCAAAAGGACTTGAGGTGAGATTGATAGTCAAAACATGAAGTTTGGAAAGGAGTTTAAGCAACAAAAGGTGCCCGAATGGACCGAAGCTTACGTGGACTATAACGGACTGAAAAGAATATTACATGGAATCCGACGATTCAAACAACATGAAGGGCATCCCATACCTATGAAAACTTCACAGCAGAGGTTATCATTATACAAACCCTTTAGTGGTCTAGATGTAAGAACCAGCTCTGAAGAGACTACAGGTGATGTTGAGGACCAAGTTATAGCTGTTGAAACTGTACAAAAAGACGATTCTAGAGAAGTATATAACACCACTTTTCTCCCGTCACCTAAAGAAGGAGAACAGAGTGAGATAAAGTTCTTTGAGAAGCTTGATGAAGAGCTTAACAAGGTTAATACATTTTATAGGAACAAAGTGGAGGAAGTGATAGAGGAAGCAGCTTCATTAAATAAGCAAATGAATGCTTTAATAGCGTTACGGATCAAAGTGGAACAACCGGATATAAATAAATGCCACGTTCAGAAAAATGTCTCCATGGACAGTAGTTCAACAGAATCCTCATCCTCAGAAGTTAATTCTCCAAACAGAGAAGATACATTAGGTATGTGCCATAGTACAACTGTTGGAGTAGAAAAAGGAAAATCTAAAAGTAATGGGTTTGCCTAGTACTGAAGGAAATGCAATCAACATGAAGAGTAACTAAAATATTTGCAGATGAGAAGATAAGCTTTCAAAAACACATTATATAATGATATATGAGTTGGGAGAAAATGCAAATAATAATCGAAGATTTATCTAATCTGATGCTAACCACAAGGATTTTTTTTCAGTTTGAGAATATCAAGACAATTCCTATAAATGATGTAGTCGGTAAATGCAGACAAAAGATTTTGTAATTTCCATTGATCCTAAAACAAGTTTGAAGTTCCTCCTTTATATGCTATTAAACTATGTTTCTATGTATTGTACTTGTGAATGATAGTAGCCTAAGACAACATTTAGTTGGGAAAAAAATCACTGAAATACTTGATCAAAAAGTTTATCAGAGCGAATATACACAAAGGTTATTGTTATCATACTTTATCATAACTGTTTATATTATGAGTTCATAATTGGTAGGAGGAACACATCTGGCAGAGGAACGCCAGATTGAGATGATTAGTTTGAATCTGGTGGATTGTTCTGCTTATTCCTGTGGTGAGGAAGTTCGATTTGAATCATATAAACCTGTGTTGTTTAATATCATCTTCACACATGTGAAACTAAAACTAGCGTTCTATATTGCAGAGAACCAACATATGGATTCCAATTGTGATTTTGACAGGATCATTAATGCTGGAAAAGATGAGTCTCTTCCCCTAGCCAATATGGGTGCTTCCATAAGTTCTGGTGAGTGCCGAAACAGGATGAAGTCTGATAAATTTGAATCAGATCCCTTGGATGTCCTTGACCGTGTGAGGATGAACAATACTCTTGAAAGCCCAATGTCAACCATCAGAAGTGTCCTCAACGATTCAAAAGACAAGGATCTGAGGTTTAAGAAAGAGGAGCTAAAAGAAGCAGAAGGACGGCTGAAAGTCGTCTTTATTGAATTCTACCGCAAGCTTCATCTTCTGAAACATTACAGGTGGTGCTTTGATTATTTAATTTAAAGTCATGTGTTGCATAGCATCTGGAGTTGAACCATGACAGTTCTTTTTGTTCTTGAATGTAACAGTTTTGTAAATCTCCTTGCATTTTCGAAGATAATGAAAAAATATGAAAAGGTCAGTAAACTACTAAAATACTCAAAACCTGCTATGATCTTTGTTTTTCAGTAAACAAAATGACTGCATTATGAAACCGGGGGTTTCTAGAGGTGTGATCATCAACAGATAGAAGCTGCTTTATATTTCAAACTTTTATTATGTATGTGCAGAGTGCATTAAGAAGGGCAGCAAGGGCCTACATGAAAATTGTGGATGATTCTTACATTGGGAGCTCTGATGAGGTTATCTACATGTTTATTTTTCTCTCCTAGTTGTTAGTGTAGGATATATAGAGTGGCCATAAGGACCCAAGCCCCAAGATCCATATTCATCAATAATTGATCTAGTCAGCCCAACCTGATAAGACACCTGCATGTGGGTCCATTAACTGGATCAGCTTTGGATTTGATATGAATCTTGGGCCATGGGCCAGCAGAGCACCTCAAGTATTGTGTTGTAACCAGATAATTTGTTGTTTTCCTTATTTACCAGAAGAGTTTGAATGACCTCCACAAAAAACCAAGTCATAATAAGATGTTCTTGAAATATACCAGTATTCTTCATTTTGCAGCTTCACATTGTCCTCTTAGAAATGGTACTTCTTACATGGTTTCTATTTGCTCCAGACCCCAAAAAAGGGGATAGTTGCTTTCTAGAAGTTTTTAGGATATATTTGACATCGTGAAAGAACATGTACTTTTCTCATGCGGTTGAAGTTTCACGATGAGTATATGAACACATTATAATTTATATCCACAAATAGTAGGCAGCTGACCTTTGCCAATAAACCTTGTGCTAGCATTAATCTTTTGAAGAATGATAGATGATAAACGTGTCAGATTTGGTGATTTGGGTAAGAATTTATTTTGAAGATGAATTAATCTTTGCAATAGCAGAGCTTAAAGAAGTAGTAACTTCGTTTTTAGTGAGGTTCTTCGTTACCATCTTGACAACATTTTCTATTCGTAGAAATTATTCAGAGAAGGTTATTATTGTCAAAGTTATAAGATATTGGGTTTAGAAATGAACCATTTGGAGTGACTAGTCTTGTTAATATTTGTTCACCAATCACCATCATTGCATGGCAAGTTTTCAACTGGACTTCCTATACTATTGTTGATTGTCAGTCCTGTTTTTCTGTTCAAGATCAACAAGTTTGCAATTGGAATACCTTCATCATCGTTCATGTTCTCATGCCTAATCTATGCTCAAGATTAACGTCGTTCTTCATTATTGTCAGTCAAAAATCTGATCCACAGAAAATATTGTGTTGTTTCATAGGCTAAAGAGTGTTTTACATCTCATGTATAACCAAATTACTTACAGTTGGAACATATGCTCCACTAGTCGTTCATGAAGAAGCTTGAAACCTAACAATTCTTTAACACAGTGTAGGTCATATAGTTCTTTATTATGTTTTGATCGATATACTTCTTCCGTGAAAGATGATAAAAGCTTCCAGAAGCATGCAGTGTTCACATATATTATTAGTTCTTGCAAGGTAATGTGTGATATTCTTATGTTTTAGGTTACTCTTCTCCTGGACCGAGTGGAGGGTACTTTCATCAGGTACTTCGCAAACTCTAACCGTAGAGAAGGTATGAAAGTATTGAGGCCAAAACGAAGGAGAGAAAAGCACAGTGTAACATTCTTTTCAGGTACAAAAGAAACCATCAGCACAGAAAGTTACTCGATTCAAGTTCTGGATAACATGATGTTTGCACTACAAAATGATGACCTGCAAATGTCTTGTGAATGATTTAATATAACGCTACGTCTTGTCAATTTCAGGTTTCTTTTCTGGTTGCTCAATTGCACTCCTGATTGCTGTCATCTTACTTATACAAGCAAGGAAAGTAATGGTTAAAGAGGAGCATGCCATGTATATGGAAAATGTTTTCCCTCTTTACAGGTGATGTAACTTGTCATGATTATTATCTAAAAGAAATAAAAAATGAAACCTCATGGCCACTTATGTTTTTATTGAACTCTCGATCACTTGCAGTTTATATGCATATATAATCCTACATATGCTTTTGTATGCTGCAAATATTTACTTCTGGAGGCGCTGCCGTATCAACTACCCCTTTATATTTGGTTTCAAACAAGGAACTGAATTAAGCTACCAGGATGTCTTTCTCTTCAGCACGGGTCTTGCAGTACTCACACTTGGCACCTTTCTGCTGCACTTACACATGAAAGTGGATTCTGTTAACTCAGTTTATACCAAGTATATAGAATTGGTTCCATTGGGATTACTCATTGTAAGCTACCGTCTCATTACCTTTTGTGTGCAAAAATACCAAATCTTTAAATTTGTTTTCTTCATGTAGGTTTTTCTTGCCATCTTCTTCTGTCCTTTCAATATTCTGTACAAATCCAGTCGTGTCTTTCTTATGCGATGTGTACTCCGTTGTATTTGTGCTCCTCTCTACAAGGTATTTATGTTCCAATAAGAAATAGGTTCAATATAATAAATCCAAGTTGTATACTTTGTGTTTATTGTCATGAGGTGTTTTCTCACTTATGGTCATGAGGTGTTTTCTCTCTTAAACCATTAAGTACATCGTCTTCACATGTGATCTTTTTTCTCTATTAGGTTTCACTTGCTGACTTTTTCCTAGCAGATCAGCTCACTAGTCAGGTTTAACACGATTGTAATTCTATTGGTCAGTAATGTTTATAACCTTGTTATTAATTTGCATTACATCAATTTTAACTTCAGGTCCAGGCCATGAGATGCCTAGAGTTTTATATTTGCTACTACGGTATGAGATGGTATGAGAAGAAACAGAAGTGCCATAATCTGGATCTCTACAATGTCTTCTATATTGTTGTAGCAGTTATACCATATTGGCTTCGATTCCTCCAGGTCCCTTCATACTCACTGTTCTTTGGCTGAACATTCTGACTCTAGCATGCATATAGCAAAAGAACTAATCTGTACTCCAAGTTTGTTGGAAAATGAAGTAGTAGGAATACTAATATAACATTTAGCAACATTAATGAATGGAGGTGGTTAGTATTTTTCTTCATCTGTTTTCACAAAAACAACTACAATTTGACAAGCTGTACATACCTTGTAGTGCATTCGCCGATTGTTTGAAGAAAAAGACTGGGCCCATTTATACAATGGCTCAAGATACTTCTTGACCATTGTTGCAGTAGTAGTCAGAACTGCCTTTGAACTGAAGATGGAAAACACTTGGAAGGTTTTGGCCCTTGTGACCTCAATCGCTGCAATTTTGTTCAACACATACTGGGATATAGTTGTAGATTGGGGACTTTTACAAAGAAATTCAAAGAACCTGTTCCTTAGGGACAAGCTTTCAGTATCCCACAAAAGTGTGTACTTCATGGTGATGGTACAAGACAAAATCTTAATCTTACCAATTTGTTACTCTTTTCTGTTTGCCTTCTAATATCCACTTATATATGTATATATTTTTCAGATCCTGGATGTCATTCTAAGACTGGCTTGGCTTCAATTAGTGTTGAAATTTAACGTACAAGCCCTGAAAGGAACCGCCATCTCAAGCCTTTTTTCCTGCCTAGAAATTTCCCGCCGTGGGGTGTGGATGTTTTTCAGGTACAATATACCATCTGTCTAGAATCAAGCAGTTGATTATTTTTCTTAAAAAATTCATGTGTATAAGGATCTGTTGGAATTTGATAGCAAATTACTTAACTTGAATGTTGTCAAGTTTAGTATCCCACATAGGAGAAGGGAAAGTATTTGGGTGAGTTTATAAGGGGTTTAACTTCCTTATCATTCAAAC
>JAUEJL010092987.1:0-14017 GCA_032274825.1 Drosophyllum lusitanicum
CGGTGGAGAAACTGCCACCGCCGGAGCCGAAAAAGCCGAAGACGGTTCAGGTTCAGGTTGCTTAATTGAATAACAGAGTCGGAATGCGTATGTTGTGGTAATTACTTGTTTGAATAATAAAAAGAAATCAATGCATGTTTAGTGTGTTATGGTAGATGAATGCTATGAGAGTATGAGTATTGTTGTATTTTTGTGTGTTTGGTATTATAAGCAATCTACCATTGTATTGTTTTTGAAATCAAACTTTGATCTTGTTTTGTTTTTGGTTTGTTTGGGTTAAATCCATGGATATAGTGTGTTATGAGCAACAGAGCAAGCTTCATTAACACAACCTTACAAAACAAAGGTTTTTCAACCACATAACACACTTTATGTCGCTTTCTATCTTTCCTACTATACATTTATGAATTATGGCATGCAGTGATGCAGATAGAAGAAATGCTGTCTAAGAGCCAACTATCAGGAGAGAACAAAATGATACTAGAAGTAAATAACTAAAAATAATAAATTTGGCATATATACTAACCGAGTAACCAGATATTTTATCGAGGGCTTCAAATCTTCAAGCGAGTGATTATCTATCATGAGCAGAGGCTCAATCGGCTTCAATCTAGGGCTTTAAATCTTCAATCAAGTGATTATCTATCGAGGGCAGAGGCTCAATCGTGTGACTATCTATCAAAATTGGCTTCAATCGAGGGTTGTATGTATGAATCACGTTATCTAGGGCTTCCATCGAGGGCTTCAATCGGCTTCCGTGCGCCTTCCGGCCGTGTGGGTTGCAAAACGGTGATTCTCTCTCTCGCTAAAATCGAAATCGCACTCCTCTCTTGCCGGTGAAATATCGACTGCAGGTTTGCAACCGCCCAACAAACCCGGTCGTCCTTTTCTTCTTTGACCAGTATGGCCCGTTTGTCTTTTTTTTAGCCCAAAATCACCCAAATGTTTATCACTTCGTTTAGTTTGCTGCCATATTAACCCACGTAAAAAAAAAAGTCAAGGCCCATTTAATTCAAATAATTATATTAATGGTCCAAGTGAACCCAACAGATAAATGGGTGAGTTTTACCACCTTTACATGTGAGGAATGATGCTTACATAACAGTTTTAAAAATATCCTATAAATTATAAAAGATTAATAGATATGATATAAGTTAATCAAACATAAAATTCTATATTTTTATTATCTAAGGATCATCTACAAGGATTCGAATGAGGAACCACCAAGCAAACATTCCTTGTAAAAATTATTTTATTTTTTTAAGAAACCAAGACCGGAAAATATCTAATTTATTTTTGGAGGATGATAACTACAGGTTTTAGGGTTATAGATAGGAATAAAAAAACGTAAGTTTATTTTTTTAAATGATAATCACAACTCATATTTTTATGATTAATTTCATAGTTACCTTTTAATTAGTTTTTAACTTTTTATAAATAAAACAAGTTTATAATTGTTATTAATATCTATTATTACTTTTATGGAGAATGATAATCATAGTATTTAGAGTTGTGGATAATAGTAAAAAATTAATATTTTAAAAAAAAATTAATAATCATAAATCAAGTGTTAAAATAAACTTTCTATGTTTGTAAAAAAGCATACATTATATATCTTTTATTTAGATTTAAGTTTCTATACATAAGTTAGGGCAAAATGCGCGAAAATACAAAAAACTTTACAAATATTGTCAGTGTATTCAATTAACTTTATTTTGTATTTAAAAATGCAAACAACTTACAAATTTTGTTCATTGTACACAATTGGTAACCTGATTACCAGGTTACCGGTTATCCATTGTATACAATGAATAAAATTTGAAAGTTTTTTATATTTTTAGGTATCAAAGTTTTTTTATTTTTTGTCAGGTTACCGGTAAGTTACCTGTTATAATAGGTAACTTGCATACAATGAACTAAATTTGTAAGTTGTGTGTATTTTTAAGTACAAAATAAAGTTAGTTACATACAATGACAATACTGGCATAGTTTGTTGTATTTTTGTGCAATTTATCCCATAAGTTACGGTTGTCATTTTTAAAAATTAAAGCTATATTTTGTTACTCTACAACCTTAAGGGTTGTGGTTATCATTTTCCATTTTTATTACTAGATAAGTAATTTATTTTGCGATAAATACAAGGTACTATTTAGTTTATGTGTTTCGTAGGATTTGTATTTTAAATTGTGGAAAATTACGCCTTCGGTTAGAAATTAAACAAGGATTTGAAATGATAGGATTTATAAAAATACAAACAATCTCGTGAATAAAGAAATAAATCATTGTCCTCCCCTTAAACCAATGAGAGAACTCGTAGCATCGGCTCGGCATAATTAGAGATGGCAACGTGGCCTGGGGTATCACGGATGGCTTTCCCCATCTCCATCACCATCCCTATTCCCCACCCCCAGTACCCATCCCGGTCCCCGTCGGGTATCAAAGATCCTTGTAGGCCGGGGATTTTCTTTGTCTATTTTATACAAAACTAGAATTACAAATCTAACTTAACCCTTCTAACCGGTTCACATCAAAATGTAATTAATCAAGTATTTTAATAGTTTCATTAGATAGATATTGTTCTTGATAAAAGACCTAATATATTTATTAAATCGTTCTATAATACACATAACATTATCAACCAAATCGATTATTTCTGCAACATATATGTCCATAAAAGACGCTTATAATATTTTCATAGATAATTCTACAAAATCTATATTAGTAGTTTCATCGTATAAGTGTTTATTCATTCTTTATGTTTAAGAAATCGTATAAGACTATCATAGTATCATGTATGTTCAAACAAAAAACAATCTTATTGATATGCATATTATTGTAAGAAAGTTAAATTGGATACGAATACATATTTATATGATAAATTTGACTTTTAAAAATTATATATATAATATGTGTGGGTTCGGGGAACGATGGGTATCCCAACCCCACCCCCATCCCCATTTCTAAGTTCTAGGAATTCCGATCCCCATCTCCATCCCCGGTCAACTCAGGGATTTCATGGTCAAATTGGGGTCGGAGAACGGGTTCCGCTTCAGATACGAAATTTTTTAGCATCCCTGAGCATATATTGGTGTGCCCATCGGGGGTATATTACCTCCCATGCCTCCCTAGGCATATCAATCAATTTTATATTCTTATAATTTTTACATTTTCACTTTAAAATACAACCTTTTTCCAACACCCCACTCCTTTCAATCTAAAAGCAGTTAACCGAATCCAGGTTTCAATCTAAAAGCATTTAACCGAATCCTTTTTCCAACACCCCAAACTCCTTGTTATAAAAAAAACGTTGAGAGAGGGGGTGGGTGGGTAGGGGTTTAATGCTTCTTCCATCGAGTAAATAAACCTGGTGTCCCTACCCGATATGACTACCCGATGAACATGTTTTGGTGTTCCTTACCCTACTCGATGGAACCCGATGAAATCGGATAGAGTATAACGCAAGGTGTAATGTTAAATTTGAAAGGAGAGGGACTAAAAGTGATTAAATAGAATTGGGGATATTTAAGCCACTTAGGGCACAAGGCCCAAGAAAAAAATCGATATTGTAGCGGCAAAGTGTATCGTTGAGCATTGTGTGTTTTTAGTGCGTGTATTCGTTGGACGACAGAGAGGAGAAGCAAGGCATTTTAGCTTCAAATCGTACTGTTTTTTAAGGATAAGGATCAGGTAACCTCCCTCACACTATGGTGATCATAATTTCATCGATTTCCTTATGATTAATTATGTTTTCAATGGGTTTTTAGGATATATATATATATATATCTTATCTTACTACTATATAATACATTTATCTTTCTCTCTCTTCAAATTATTAAGCCTACTTAAATTTAAGTAGTCCAAACAATTATGCACAATGTACAACCTTCAAATTATTAAGAATACTTTAATCCCCATCTTCTTTTTATCTAAATTAATCTTATCCACTCAATATTTAATCATTTCACTTTTCTAATTTACTTTAACTTTTAATTTATTTAAAATATACTCTTCACTAACACACTCTCTCACACAAACATAATTATCCACCCACATCAAAATAATTTCTAAAATCTTATTAACTTCTCTCTCCTTATTTCATAAATATAAAAACGGACATGTTGCTGAAAACGTTTTCGTGACATTGAATCGCATGAATAACATAACATTACATTCTTAAAAAACAATATGTTACAAAACAAAAACTATTGCCACCGCAGCATTGCTCGGGTACGATGCTAGTATATTAAATTTAAGCATAACAATACTGATAAATAAAAACGGTAATGATGTTACTAAAACATTAACATGTGATTTATATGGAATTGATGATAAAGAAGTCATAAACACGGTCAACGTAAGTATTCATATATATAAGAAATTTATGAAAGCTTAGATAATGATTACAATAACTGATCCATAAAATTAACTATTTATAGTTCTACTATTGGCATGCACGATAGATGATCTAAGAATTAAAACTGATGTACTTTATGAAGCTGTTGAATTATCAAATTCCGTTGAAATAGATGATGAAGAATGCAAAGGACTTCCTTTATAAATATATATATTAAATTGATTAGAATTTATTATATAAATTGATATAAATTTGTGAATATGAAATAAAAAAACAAAACACTTCATAAAATGTTAGAAAGGCTATTTAGAAAAATAAAATGGTATGATTGGTGAAAAAAATAGAACAATAACATCAAAAGGGTATGACCGGTGGTAATAAAAAATAAAACGATAACATTATAATCTTTTTTTTTATATATAAATTAAAGATTTTCATGAATGGTGGAAGTATGTTTGGAGAAGTTATTTTTGGGTCAAAAAAATATTTGTGTTCATTGATGATCATGCTAAGCTACTGTGGCTTTACCCCCCCTCTTTTTTGCTGGTTTTGTTGCAGCAGGGGAAAGTGCATTTAGGTTCAAGTTTCAACATGCTGCATGTGAAGTATTGTAATCTGGCCAAAATAGAAATTGGTAAAAAGGGAAAATTAGAGGATCAGTAGTGTTGAGGGACATGGTGCATGTGGCTAGGCCAATAAGGATAAGACTCCTTTTACATGAAATGTTGGAGTAATACCCTTTTCCTTCCTGTTCCTGCCAGTTTTTTTGGGAAATGAATAACAATCAATCAATTAATCAATTGAATTTATATATAAATAATATAAGAAAGATTGGAGTACACCTACAATGCTATAAAAAGTTTGGATTTAAATGGTTTAATTTATAAAATATGGTCAAAATAAATGACCCAGGTTAATGTTTTCCCTCCTTGTTTCTTATATTTTACAAAGAATTTGTATGTAAACTATATTTTGAATTCTAGGAACTATATTTTATCAAGACATGTAGCATGTTATTTAATAGTAAATTAGTAATAGTAATATATATGGGAGCACATAACAGTAAAATCATTAAATTGTTAAGGGTTAAGACTATCGAATAGCATCCTGACTTTTTCTAAAGAGTAGATGTAGTTAATTTACTTTTTATTACCCAAACATATAATCTATTTAATGGTGAGTTATTAAAGTAAGTAAAAGCTTAAAATTCCTTATTATGGTTTTGGCTCTAGCTGCAGTTCTCACCGTTGGATCATCATCAAACCCTAGCTAATCAGACTCTCTACTCAAGTCATCAAGGTTTGGTCGTGATCAAACGGTAGGAGAACTCCAACTATTACCAAAACACCAATTGAATAATTTAAATCCTTACTTACTTTAACATGTCATCATAAAAAAGATTACCTATTTGTGTGATAAAAAATAAATTATATACATAATAAGCTTTTTTTTGAAAATAAGATATTATTTAGTGACGTTCAACTCACTTTTTAACAGTATAGTAAAATCCAAAATTCATTAAAAAGCTTTTATAGTCCATGTTAACAAACATTAGAAACATGTTCATAATACAAACATAATATATAACAATCATTAATTATAAATTTCAACTGTGTACTGTATAGTTCAAGGAAGTAATATCAGATCGGGATGTGGTATTTTTGAAATTATTCCTTCAATATTATATATATCTTCAAAGAAATCTAAGAATTATGTTTCTTAAAAAATAAAATAATTACATTTTAACCTTCTAAATAACGATGTTCTAGTTTTGTTACTAGTTCAGAGGTAATTTTAAAAGCATTTATGATAAGTAAGTTGAATTATATCACTATTAAGAGAACATCATTTCCAAATCAACATCTCAACGTATATTTTCACAAAAAATTCTATTTATTCTTAATTGATCCTTTTACTTTATTCTTCATATTCTTCAATTATTGACATGTGTAATATATCGATTAATTTTTCATCATATTATCCCTTGATTTTAACACTCGTGTTGATCAAGCGAGTGGAAAGATAAGTATAATTATATAGCTAAAGAAGAATTAAATTAAAACATCAAAAAATAAGATCGAAAATAAATTAAGTCGGACAGCAATTGTTGGAAGATTGGGGTGAATTTGGTCAACCGTGAAGGACATGACACTGGAAATTGGTCCCATTTTTCAATGCTTTTCAAAAAGGTAGAAATAAAAGTCAAAAACTAAACTTGGAAAGTGATCCAATTTTCAACAAAGTTCCATACATTAATTAATTTGCTCCTTCTAGAGATAACCTAAAAAAGAAGCTAACGTGGCTTAATTGGTGTATAAACTCCCTGCTAGAATCTCTTATGTAATCAACTTATTTTAGCAACTTGCTAGTAATCGAGAATACCGGCTTGCCGTTAAAAAAAAATAATTTAATTTGCTCCTTGTAGTTTCATCAGCTATATATGTCGTAACAAGCGATTCATATTGAAAACACCAAAAAAGTACAAGTTAAAAAACACGACCCCTTTGACGCAACCATTAAAAGCTTGTCAAAAGCATTGCAAGAAATTAAATTCTCCACCAAAAGTAGATAGAATTGGTCTCGAAGAGCAACAATGCCAAAACAAATTACCTTTTGATTCATTACTCTAATTTTAACTTAAAATCATCAAACTAACCACAAATCCTAATACTAATTTTAACCCAGAATCACCAAACCCTAACCCTATTACAAGTCACCAAATACATGATACAAGTCGAATTCACAAGCTTATTCAAAACAAAATACCATATCAAATCAGTGGAGGTGAAGCTTACAGATGATACCGATCGAGAAAATTAAGATTAAGCAATCGATTAACATAGAAGGTCGTCACATAGAAAAAAGTTTTTTTCAATGATCGAACTTTTCTCTTTTAAAAAACATTCTTTTTTACTTGTATTTGTCTGTTCGTAAACATATATTATAAAAAACAAACTCCATCTAAGGATGCTCTTGCTGGTCCAAAATTTCATAGACAGCGGTTTTGTAATTGAGATTGAGTTCTTATTTGTAAGATGTCTATTTAACCATCCATATAACAAACCTTATACGTTACAAATACTTTGAGTTGGAATCTTATTAAAATTAAAATACATTTTGACATGATGGAGTATTAAACTTAACTCTAATGCTTATAAAAATTATACTCAAATAAATAAATCTTACTAATCTCATGCGGTTATGATATATTGACCAGAGGTTTTATATCTTCTTATTTTATATTGTTACTATTTTTTTTTACTTATAAAATCAAAACAAGTATTAAAATTAAGAGGTGACGGTTTAGAAAGATAATTAGTTGATTCTACATATCATAATCAAGCGGTTATGATATATTAACCAGAGATTTTATATCCTGTTATTTTATGTTGTTACTTCTTTTTAAATTATAAAATCAAGACAAATATTAAAATAAAAAGACGACATTAGAAAAGAAAATTAACTAATTCTACGTATCATAATCTAAGTGTGGGTAAGTGAACATTTAGCAAATATAATTGTACTAAATTGACAAAGTGTGAGTTGTGTGCCTGTGGTCGGTTGTAGGATTACCCCCCGGGAGAAGATGAAGTTACTGCTAGTCGTGGTACCAGCGCAGTATACAAGTGTGACCCCCACCAGAACCCATTTATCAATTTATTTATTTATGGGTCCCAGTCACACGTTTTCCCCTACAAAATTAAATAACATTGCCAGACCAATAATTAACAAAATTATTATAATGTCTATCAAGTATATATATACGCGTGAATCGAGGGTATTTTGGACTAATCAAGTCTCATATATTAATGACGGTCTATCGAACATAATTTATGGTTAGGAAAATATATAAATGACTAAAATACTCTTATTAATAATCTTACAAACAGTTTTTTGCGGTTCTCGTTTGAACTTTTCCATATATATAGGGAAAGATTTAAACGAGAAATGTTTTTTATGTGAAAATTACGAGAAATAATCTTGACTTTTAATTAAAATAAATCAATGATTATTAATGGTAATGGCTCGTTAATACGCTCATTAGTAAGTTACTAATGACTCGTTAATGACGCATTAATGAGAGGTATTTTGAAAAAAGTAAGTCTAAGTCATTAATGGCAGTCAACTTGGACATAATTCACAGTTTGACAAATATATAAATAATCAAAATACCCTTATTAATTAGTCATTATAACGTAATAAACAATTATCGCAGTTCTCACATAAAAAACTGTTTTCATTTGAATTTTTCCGTAAGCAAATATATTCAATGTATCGCTAATTATGTTTCAAATTTAAAAAACGTTTACATTTTTACTATCGAGTCTCGAGTAGGTGGGAAATACAACCATTTCCGCTTTTGTATTGATGTTTGCATATGCACAAACTAAAGATCAAATGGAAAACCCTTTTAAAGAAATAAAGAAATGATAGAGAAATAGCCGTTAAATCACATAAATTAAAGCATAGTTCGACTCCTTCGATAACCCGTTAAAACGAAAAATCTCAGAAAGTAAGATATGGACATATGAAAAACATTTATCTCAAAAGAGATATAAATCTAAACCTTTTCGTGTTACACTTTAATCTTTTTAAAGTCTTAGTTCTACTAACATCATTCTAAAGGTTGATTATGGTGGCTCACTCGTGTAAAAATTGTTGTAATTAACAAATAAAAAAGAAAGGTAAACAAACATTCACAACTTTTTCTTGGTCCATAAGAAAAAGTGATTAGAAAAGAAATAAAAGGAAATTAAGTAGGTCTCACTCTCACATATAGAGTTGAACAGAGAAGTTAGGACCGTGGGGGCGGGTGTTTGGTTTGCATTTATGACTTTGCTTGTCCTTTTATCAACACAGCACCTCCTTCTACCTCACACCTTCCTTTATACATCTCATGATTCTTCACCATTTTCACACACACACACACACTACTCTCTGTATACATACATGAAGATCAGAATTAGGTAGGAAGTTCTTTCTTTTGAGGGGAATGTTGTCTGGCTCGAGGTCACAAGATCAAAAGCTTCAATCTTTATGTATTTATATCACAATTCCTCAATGGGTTCATCTTTCATGATCGAACTCTGTTGCTAATTGATCAAAGATTTGGGTTAAACTAGTCTTAATTGATTGTAGAATCAGGTGTCGTCGGACCAGGCTTCATTCCCCTCAATTGTTCTTCCTTCAATTTCAAGAAAGCATGGATCTTTCTGATCAAGATTCAATTTTGAAGGTGGGTTTAATTAGCTTCTTTTTCGATGGTGAGTATTGTTTTGATTAACATCTTATGATACTTGTATCTGGTGATGATAATTTGATAGATGAAGTTGAAGATTGGTGTAATGATGAGTCTGTGAATCTTATCAAAAACCCAGAAACAGGATGCTATTAGAAAGGTTCTTTAATCATTACTACTCTAAACCATCAAATTGATTGAAAAGTTTTTATTTTGTGGGTATTGATTAAATTTTGTCAGTCTTTTAAACCCTGGTTTGGTTTAGCCATCATGATGGGCATCAAGAATGTGGGTATGTTAGTGTCTGTTTCTGATCTTTCTTACCCTCATCTCTCTCTCTCTCTATATATATATATCTACTTTTAGCATTGATGCTATATTTGACTTTAACATCACACCTCTCATCATTACCTCATGATAATTTTCATCTTTTTTCAATTTAGGGTTTTGATTTTGCATGATGTGTACTAAAACAATGCTTAATTACCACCTGCTCAGTTCTGTTTTCTTCTTTCTGTTTGTGTGTGCTGTTTAATTGCTGAACTTATTGCCTATTAATCATGAAACGTAGGATTGCAGATTACAGAATTGTCCTTGATTTTGAGTGTAATTGATGCTGCTTGATTTAATCTGTCCTCACTGTTTATCAACAGTTACTGGTTTTTTCCACTTAGATTCAAGATTCTTGTTTAGTACAACAACAATCGATAGTGGGTTCAATCTATGAGTCAAATGAACGCGGTTTGATATCGCTTTGGGTTGGATCATTATACATATATATGCAGAATAAGACCATCTTCTTTTGAAGAATCAAACGTGCATTTATGTGTTTGGATTGTACGTTCGCACTGATGAGCTAGGAACAAGGATTCTTTACGATCGAAGACCTTAATTTCAAATGGCTAACGGTAGGAATGCGGTAGGTGTATTCTTCTTCCCTGACCTTCAATCGATTTCTCCATTTAATTTTAACCCACGTACATCCCTTTTACTTATTTGATTTCTCTATCTTCACTCACCTTTATCAACGTATTAATTTGTGCCTGTGTGTCGAAAACCCCCAACTCAAAATTTCATCCATATATGTGTTTTACCAACGTATTTGCTTCCATGAATTCCTTGGTTTTTGCTTCCATGAATTTGTGCCTGATGCATCTAGACGTACATATATCTTTTACTGCATCTAAATTAATTTCTTTTTTTTTTAATAAAAAAAATGATATGTAAATTTATTTATTCTGCGATTTTCAGAGGGCTATTGAAATACATACGACGGTCATGCTTCTTCCCTTCACCATCGACTCTGCAACGACCACCTCTTTAATCTCCTCCCGCGCCACTATAAATGCAACTCTCTCTCTCTAAATCTCAACCAAAACTTGTTTTCCAATTGCTTAGTAAAAAACATGATATGGGTTTCTTTTTTTTTAGGGATAATTTCGTATATATCCTTCTAAACTTCCATTATTACGTATATATCCTTACAAATTTCGATATTACGTATTTAACCTCCTAAAACCACTTAAATCTCATATATATCCAAACAACTATTTTATTATTATTTAAACTTTTTAAAATCAATAATCTTTAGCATCTAATCTATTTATTTAATCATTTAGGAAATTACCCTTATATGATCAGATTAGTTTTTACCCCAAACCATCAACATTACCTCTTATGAAATTGATTCTTTAGAGACCAAACCATCGAACAACTGCGCCCTAGGTTCTTCCCGTGATCGTTATCCCATTCGACCCTTCCCTGGGATCAATTAACGATTCAAGCTTCCTCTCAGCTACCCTCGTATGAAATCAGATTCTTTACCCCAAACCATGAATTAACCGTGCCCTAGCTTCATCGTTTTCCCCTTTCGATCCTTCCCTGTGATGGATTCAAGATTCAAGATTCCTCCCAGCAATTGATTTAACCAGTGAGCAGCGATTGAATGAGCAGTGAAGGATCGAATCAAGAAAACGATTGAATGAAGCTGCTAATCTTCCCCGTAGTGATCGAACTGAATATGTTCACCACCGGCTCACCGACGACATTGCTGACAGATGATGTTTCTGATTTGAGATTGCTCCATTCTTGCCGGAACATGGGTCATTGAAGGCGGTGGTAATAGCACAAATTGATTCGTATATATATATATATAGGAATTTGAACAATGGTTTTGCCTTAGGTTTTGCGGTGGGCACCGCTGTGGTGAATTTAAGAAGTAATATGTGTGGCCATGAATTATGTTGATAAACAAGTTCTTGAAAAGGGAAATGTGATTGGAAAAACCATCGACGGTGAAAAAAATATTACAATGGTTTGTTAATTTAGGGTGAAGGTAGAATAAGGACATTTATGAGATTTTACTTATACTCTAAATTAGGGATTATGTTTTTCAAAATTAAAATGATTTAATAACTATTAGATTAAGTGGAATGACATATTTGAGAGTTTAAAGAGTTTAGAAGGATATTTATGTAATATTGATTTTTGTAAGGATATATATGTAATTAAAGAAGTTTGTAAGGATATATATGAAATTCTCCCTTTTTTTTTTATTTGTGTGAGGGGTACGTTCACAGCTGATTTAATTGGTTACAATCTAGATATAGTTAATTTCAAAGATTTAGGTTTAATGATTTGGGTTGCTTCATGGGTAAATTTCATTATATATAAGTTACCAACATTTCTATTTGGGATACTCTCAAATTAGTTTTATGTAAAAAGGTAAATTTATTGTTTAAAACTTATAAAAAGCATTTAATATTTAAATATTAAGTAACCTAAATATTAATTTTCTCTGTAATTATAGAAGAAAAATAACACATCTTCTTACTTTTTTTCTTCTATTTCATCCTTCTACTCACCACAAAATGATATATAAAGTCAACCAATTCTTTTTCTTTACCTTATCTATTGATTTAAACACTTGTGTTAATCTTGTGAGTAGGAGGATAAATGGAAGGATATATTACCTCTCTTTATAGAAATTTGAATTTTATAATTGTGTTGCAAGAAAAGAATAAAGATGGTTATAGTGGTGCATGAAAAGTTATATTTCCTCACACTAAATTTCCCACTTCACTCTTCTACCTAAATTTGTGATGTGGAATCCACTAATTCTATTTTGATATTCTCATATTTTAATTTTTGACATTTATGTTGATTTTAAAACTACGGAGATATAGAATCTCTCTTTTGCTTTTTGTTCAAAAAAATATGCTCTCTTTTACTATTGTATAAATCAATTTTTTGAAGTTACCTTTCAATGTATTAAGGTATCTAACCTAGTAGATAGGTTATCTTTTGATGATCAAAAGGTATATATGTATCTTGGGATTGAAGAGTTCAAATAATAAAAGTTTATGTTGTCTTTCAAAAAAAAAATGTATAAAATTTATCATACTCTGTTATTGTGTGTATTCACATACATTGTATGTATCTAATGATGAATAGTATTCCTTCTATATATTGAACACAAAACAAAAGCATTTGGAACCAAGAAGCCTTCACCCGGATGCCAAGTCAAACACAGAACATAAACATCGAAGGTAAAAGTTGGATCAGAGTACTCTAGGCTTTGAAACTTTAAAAAAGTCGAGTCATCTTTAGTTGGGGACCCAAATTGTTTAAAATGTTGGTTGTAAATCTCGATTTAGGGTACAAGTATCATTCATGTTCAACTTTAATTTGAATCTCAGGTTGATTCGTTCTAAATCTCTGATTTACACAGGTCAGTTTGTTCTTCATGTTTCAAAGAAATTTCATCATCATTTTTTTTATGAAATCAGAGAAATTTCAAGTTTTGTATTATAAATAAATGATGGGTAAACTTTCAAATATTTTAAACTTTACATATTTTCCTATTGTATTTATCAACATTTGAAACTAGCTATTTAATGTATCAAACTTATATATACAACTAGACTACTCGTCAAGTGACCTACACCTGTTGTTACTTGATGCACACAATAGCCTAGTTTTGAAATTAGATAATCAAAGAGTAAGTTTCAAAGATAAATACATATAATAACAAAATGTGTAAAATGTGATAATTTTTAAGAAGTTTATCTTCTCATTATCAATATCATATAAAGCCAATAACGCATCTCTTTAACTTTGGAGTTTTGAATGTTAATGCTTCGACACTTTTATAGGATTTTCTAAATTTGTTTGTGATAATGATTTGAGAGTAATGTTTTGTATATATATAAGTCTATGAGATGATTCATCATAGATGATAAAAATAAGAAAAATGATATATTCTCCTACTATTTTTTCCTATTTCATCCTCATACTTATTACAAGATGACATGTGTAAATAGGGATGTAAACGAGCCGAGCCGAGCTGAGCCAGACACTTATCGAGCCGGGCTCGTTTAGGATTTTTTAAGCTCGAGCTCGAGCTCGGCTCGTTTAGAGCTTTA
>JAUEJL010092998.1:0-26226 GCA_032274825.1 Drosophyllum lusitanicum
TAAAACATAGTTTATATAAAAACCCTTTAACTAATAGTGGAAGCATCATAATTCATTTACAATATTTCTACAAAATACAGTATGATTTTATCAAAGCATATTCCATCGTCGAATACGACCCGAAAGCTTTTGGTTTTACCATAGTCAATCTCACGACCATAAACAGACGAATAGGAAGTCCAAGATTACTAGAATCGAAAAAAAGCCAAAGCAATGCTCAAGACATCTACCCGCCTCACAAAGGCCACTAGTCTACCTACGGATACAAAATATTTTATAGACAGGGTTAGCTATAAACATAGCTAGTGAGTTCCACCGAAAACATTAATTTATGAAAATCAAGTCATCATCTTTGAAAACACAAGATTGGCAATATATATGTCATAATAGGATTCACATAAAAGCACATAAGGATGCGGGTCTGTCCATTGAGCCATAATATCTCCACGTGGTAGCTAGCCACGGTCAACACGCGCCCAAATGGGGGATAACCACATATCCCTGTCAAGGTGGAAGAGCACGAAGCAGTTCACCATACGACGGTTGTCAGGAGTGAATGTCATGTTCCCCAAGTCCACTCATGTATACACTGGTTCGTTCGCTCGTCAGCCTCTTGAACCTCACGGTCATAATGGGTACTATCATCCCCCTCTACCAATTGCAACATCCCTCAACTATACCATACACGTGTTGCATGGTTCGGTTAGCCGCAGCCTCTTGAACCACACACACGCCCAAAGTGGTTAAAACATAATTGGATGAGCAATTGAAATGCACTAGTCAAGACTAAAACTCATACCACAAGGGTCACATAAAACACATGCTATAAAGGCCAAGTAACTTAAACATTTAAGCTTATCAAAAAGCAAATAGGCGTCACATAACTCATAGCTCTTGAGCATAATTGCTCAACACACAATATCATATTTGGCATCTCAATGCCCATAACACACTCTAAGTGTAAACATGATTCATTAACTCAAAACCAAATGTGTTATTACCAATTCATAGCTCACTCCTAGGTGGAGTGTCATATCATGAGCAATTCATCAAGTTCACATATATCAAGAACATGGCCTATCCTAAATGGAGCATTGGCCTCACTTTGATTCTTATTAAAAATGCACAATATTCTTTAATACACAATTTCCACATCCTTAATTTATAAAGAATATTAAACCAAATTGCCAAACATATAAATAAACACATTTATGATGACTTATTTTCTTTTATTAAACTAGGTATCCGCAGGGTGTACTCACCTGAGGGTGTGATGAGGATCACGACCCAACAATCCACTAGTAATCACTTGATGATCAAGCCTATAATAGCAAGCATTCAAGATCATCTTCGATACTTAAACGAACATAATTTCCTCAATAATCTGGAGGTCTAAACCATAGTTCAAACACATGCTTGAGCCATAAAAGACTCCAATTTAACCTCCTATAATCAATAGAATTAATCCCGAATTAAATACAAGGTCAAAGGGGGTCAAAATAGTGTTTTTGAAAGTTTCAGGGGGGCTCGCGCCGCAGGAAATTCCCTAGCAAAATCACCCTTTGCAAATCAGCGGCCTCGCACTGTGAAGCATATGGCTTGCGCCATGAGCCAACATAAACAGTAACCTTCAACTTGTTTTCCTATACCTTTTCAGGCAAAACCCCATTCCACCCAAACCAAAACGTAATTGCAGCAACCATAAGCCTCAAAAAGACAACAAAACACTCTAACATCACCATTTAACATATCTTTGATTACCCAAACCTTAATTTCACCATTTTACCCAATTTTGACCAATTTACTATATCAATCACATAATTCATAAATAAATCACTTAAATACATCATGTGTTGCTATAAACAAACACAAATCAAAGATAGAACTTACTTGAGATACAAACCATATCTTGACAAGCTTCAATTTTACCCAAATCAAAGCTTACATGGCAAAAACTTTGCTAGAACACTTCAATTTGACCTTAAAATCGACAAAATCAACACAAACCTTATGATATCTTCATGTCTCCATCTTCTCCTGCAACTCCCCGTCTTTCTATCGAGTCTTCTAGAAGCAAAGCCCTCAAAATGAGCAAAAAAATCTAAGCTGGGCTTATAGCTTCACATTTTACACAATCAACCCCCACAGTTTCAAACTTTACACCTTTAGCCCCTAAGGTTTCACCCAATTTACACATATAACAATTAACTTATAATATTTGTCATTCCTATCACTCATAGCTTTAGTCATTTGTATTTTGTGCACTTTTATATGTACTTCATGAACATAAAGCATCAATTTAATATTATCACCTTTGTAAACATATATTTTCCAATTAACTATGATATAACATAAACTTTTATACAAATATGAAACACAAATTCTTTTGAACATTAGAAACACCTATTTAATCAATAACGAGGTCATATTAAATTTTGGAATATTACCGCTTCCACTATAACTGTTATTCACTAGTTATTTATAGCTAACCCTCTCACGTACCATCCTATGTGCAGGTAACTAGTTTGTGCCGATGAGGATGGTTGCCTGCTTTGGTTATGCTACCAGTTTATGGGGGAACACATGTGTTTATGCTTTTGACTATACTTTGTTAATATTTTGTAATGGTTGGCCGTTATTTGGTAACACCGGTGGTTTCTTTTTGTTGCAAGTTATTTCATAGGTTGTAAATATTAAATTAGTTATAAAATGTTTTCGCTGTGTCGGCTGTAGATATTTTTGATAAAACAGGTTATGAAAATGTTGTATATACAGTCGTAACCACGCAGTTTTAAAACTCAATTTTAGATTTAAATAAATAAAAAATATGCTTCTGAATTTGACGGTGTTACACTTATGTTAATCCAACCAACAATAATGAATAACACCGACAATAATAGGTATTCTAATGATATCATTTTGGAATAATTAAAAGATTTAATATTCTTTAAAACCATGACTGCTATAAAAATTATCTTTAATCGGATATAATATATGACCATTTCCAAATTGATTAGTTAATTATTATCTAAGTGCACATGGATCTGATACCAAAAGTGAAATAAAACCATTATCACTATTGAAATAAAACCACTAGTTGTTTTACTTTGTTACCACATGAACAAAACCATCATTCAACATTATCACTTTTGGTATGAGAGGCATGTGCTCTTAGATAGTAATTGATTAATCAATTTGGGAATTGTTATATATTATATCCGATTAAAGATAATTTTATTAGCAGTCATGGTTTTCAAAAAATATTAAATCTTTTAATGATTCCAAAAAAAATATCATTAGAATACCTATTATTGTGGGTGTTATTCATTATTGTTGGTTGGATTAGCATAAGCAGCGCAGTAACATTCTGTAAGACGTCCAGCCACACCACAACAATAAAGCATTGTAGGCATTCTCACTATTATTTAAAAAATCAATCATAGAAACTAATCTCTTGCAAATCATTCTACTTCTATAATTATGCTTTATGATTTCAGATAAGATTATGAATTTATTTTCTAAAAAACATAATCCAGACAAAGAGATTGATCAAGAGACTGATTTACATATGAATTCTCTTTAAATTAATATTTCTGATATCGAACAAAATTTGTCAAATTGGACAATTCCAAAGCAAGATTTTAATACAATATATAAGATTGGAACTTTTGATTTTTTACAAGGATACTCAATCAAAGCTTCTAATCAAAATGTATCTATTATTAAAGATTATGATAATTTACATTTATTATCTAAAACTGCTATAATTCAACATAGGAAGAAATATAAATATTTACATGTTTGCTTAGTTCAAGTAGCAGTCAAACCATTATTTAGATTAGGAATAGTTGCTTCCGTCCATCTAATATTAAGAGATTCTAGACATACAAATTTTCAATACTCAATATTAGCCATGGTAGAAACTAATATTTCTAATGGCCCTATATATTTTAATTGTTATCCAAACTTTTTTCTAGGATTCTTTGATCCAAATATTCTTGATACTTTAGTCTTAACGATTAAAACTAAGAATTTAGAATTTAAAAAAGAAACAAAAGCCATTGCCTATATATTGGATGTTCTATAAAACTCTATCTTCAACAATCGAACCTAACACTAGATTATCAAGCCCAAAAATGAAATTATAATTTTTGAATCAAATCTTCAACATAGTAAATTTCAAACACCAAATCGTCTAATGGAATGAAATAACTCAATCTTGTAATTAGAATCATTAAGACATTAATGTACCCAAACCCATAGGAGAATCTAGTCATAATTCTTATCAAAGAACAGAAACCATGAATGAGAAAAGCTTCTTAGGTAGTGAAAATTGAACCAAGCATCTTGATAATCGTAATAATTATATGAAGGGTGTTGAGGAAATTTTGAATGGGTTTTATTGGTGTACATGCGTGTTTTCCATTCTTGAATAGACATAATATGAAAGATTTGTGCTTTGCTGAAATCAAATTGAGAAGGGTTTGAAGAGCTATGACTATGAATAATTTTCACAAATCCATTATCGGTTAATGTCACACCCCGCTTAGGCAGAAACGTGGAGTGTGATAGAGAGGATTGTCATAACACATTGATATAGGAATAGAGAACTCGATAAATGATTTCAATCAAACGCATCATGGCATTCCCCCGACACAAGTGGGGACTTGTGCCATAGTAAATCAATCCACGACAAACATAGTCAACGAATAAAGTACGAAATAGTTGTTCCCACAACCCGGGACAGGTATACGGGGCTACAAGCCCAAAATTTACAAGTTCAAGTTCATACGAAAATAAATATAACTCTATAAAAAAATGGTCATGCAAATCTCAAGTCTTGCTAAGGCCTACTAAGATGCGACTAGGCTCCTTAACCATTATTGTTAGCATTACTTGAAAATGAACACTCAAAAATGTCAACATAAAGTTGGTGAGCTCGCAGGTTTAAAGTAAAACATGTTTGCCATGTATAGAAAAATTTTATGACAATTAAGCAAATAATGGCATGGCACGCAAATAGCAATATAACGGTACCTGAAACACAAGTTCACCGGGTAAGAGTAATTAGTTTTTCAACAATCGCCTACCAGCTAGAGCTACAAGTTCGCTACAATATGAATAAGGAATCCAATAGGTATAACCCAATTACGGGTTCACATGTGCACATACACGCAACATAATTGTCACAAAAGAAAGATAAAAGTTTAATTAACACGACATAAAGGAATTTAGAAATAAGCCTTGACTGTCATTTTCCCCCAAGAAATATATAATAAAAGGGGTCACGAGTACTCACCTTAATAGTAGATAAGTTCACACGGATCTTAAAGTGCTCGAAAATCTAGAAGAAATTTAAATGAATAGGTTATATTCGGTCAAGGCATAAAAGTTTAAAGCTTTATTTTGCTTTAAAGTTTGTGAGTAAGTGTTATCTTTGTTACGTAGGTTCGTATATTCTTTAGACCTAAACATATATTCTATAGTTAAAGGTTTAAACCTTTATTTTGCTTCTTAAGTGCTACAGTTAAATTCTTAAATTTAGGTTCACTTTACGTATTTTTAAAATAAACCGAACTACTTGATTAATTTCTTAAATTTTTAGGGCAGAGTCTATTTTTTGAATTATATTTTATATATCTTTCAAGAATTTATAACCTTGTTTTATTATTTTTAAAGAATTTTTCAAATCATAGTGGTCAGAATGTGTTCCCAACACGTGCAACACAAAGTTTGTAATTAATTAAAATAGTAAAAAATCTTAATAAATTCTAAAATTTTTACAGTAAGTTAGGGACTCATAAAATAGACCCCAGAATTATTTTAAAGATTTATCACAAGGTATAGTATGGGTTTTTGTTGTGCCAAAGTCGATGAAACAAACTGTTAGAATTTTACAGCTTTGCGCACCCAAACGGTTTTGACCATTTGAATGTTCAAAACTCATCCTTTTTGTATGGAATCACTTGGAGAAGAAATTAGACTCAATGAAATTCGTATTAGACCCAAAATTAGAATTTTAATCCTTAAAATTGGCCTAGTTATGGCCTCCCAAATTCCACCAATCTTTTATGCCCAAAATTCAGAATTAAAACAAGAACACTTTTGACCAAACCAATCCATCCCATGGTTAGATATTTGATCAAAACTCATCAAAATCATTATTTTATATGTTATTTGTATGGGTTTGATTCATTTGATAACCCATCGGTTAGGGTTATAGAAGAGAAACAAGAAAAGAGATTAAAGATGTATAGAAAACAAATACATACATAAAACTCTTTGAATAGAACCGATTTTTTACTGGACTTCTTGGAGCTTTGAACAACCACTCTAATGGTGACTTTGGGGCTGAAAATTTCGAGTATGAGGTGAAGGGAGAAGAGGGAAATCGAATGGTAGGTGAATATGTAGTTTAGGCAACATATACTTGACAAAATTTTGAAATAGATCTTGTTCCTTCCTTTCCTAGCCTTTGCCGATTTTCTTATATATATATATATATATCAATTATTATATATTTTTAATTTTTATTGTATTTATTATTATTTGTTTGTATTTTACATTTACATATCTTGTTGGTGTGTTTTATTTTTAATGTATGGTACAACTTACTAGAGTTCTTGAGTGAACTTTTAAATTTTTTATTTGATTTAATATATATTAGCTATTATTTTTGTATATCATTAACATGGTTTATTAATTTGTGGGATTAACTCGTCCCTACATTGTTCTATAGACATTTGTTCATTTAACGTATGCACTATGAGTTAGTTCAACTTTTGTAGTATAAAGGCTTCACCCTCACTCTATTGCTAGCACAACTCAAGTATTTTTAGTGATTAGACATACTTGGCACCTTGAATTTAGCATTTACTAGGCTTTATGAGTCACACGAGCACATAAGTTTTAGTTAAATAACTAACAGCGGTTTACAATTCAAGCCAACCGACCTGCTTTGGTGACGGATGTCACAGTTAAAATAGCTTGATAATAGTCGCGTGTCCTTTGAGTATCACCAATAAACAAGGAATCTTTTCGGAAAATAAAATCTGTTAGAATATGAAAACCTTTCTTATATAATTGTAACTCATAATCTTCTAGTATCTTAACAAGTTGTGAATTTGGATTTAATATGTAAAAGATGTTTGCTGATTTGGATGAGGAATAAGGGGTAACTGGTTTTTGAAAAGGGGAGATAGTAATGGTGGTTTTGTTTCGAGAAGATAGTGAAGAACTTGGAAGGATTGTAATTGGTGTGTTGACTAAAGACGAATATGATGAGTATTTTGTAGGGGGAGTAATAAGAGTATGTCTATTTTGAATACGAAGAGGAGAACTTTAGTCCTATCCATCTCCGCTGCCTCATGTTCAGACATTTTTTATCCACAAAATACTTTCAGACTCTGATGATTCGTGTAGATGTTGCACTTCATGTCGTACAAGTAATGCCTCTAAATCTTTAGAGCAAAAACAACATCGGCTAATTCTAGGTCATGCATTGGATAGTTACCTTCGTGAGGTTTTAGCTGTTTAGATGCGTAGGTAATAACCTTATCCCTCTGCATCAGTACACATCCCAACCCATAGTGAGAAGCATAGCAATATACCACCATGTCTTCCATTCCCTCCGGTAGTGTCAACACCGGAGCCTCGCACAACTTGTTCCTCAAAGTTTCAAACGCTTGTTGTTGATCGGCTATCCATGCAAACTTTACATTCTTTATGGCCAGCTTCGTCAATGGTACTACAATCCACGAAATATCCAGTTTGAATCTTCGATAATACTCTGCTAACCCCACAATGCTCCGAATCTCGGTCAGATTCTTTGGTTGCTCCCACTTCTTGATAGTTTCTATCTTTGCATGGTCCACTTTTATCACGTCCTTGTTTACCAAGTGCCCAAGGAACTATACTTCCTATACTTTCTGTATCCAGAACTCGCACTTAGAAAACTTCACGTAGAGTTTCTCCCATTTCGATATCTCTAGAATCTGACACAGTTGTTTCTCATGCTCCTATTGAGTCTTCAAGTAGATAAATATGTCGTCAATAAATACAATCACCGGCTTGTCTTGCATCGGGCGACACACTCTGTTCATTAGATCTATGAATGCTATTGGTGCATTCGTTTACCTAAACGACATGATCATGAACTCGTAATTTCCGTAACACATTCTCAAAGTTGTTTTCACAATATATTTCTCGCAGACCTTCATCTTGTGATACCCTGATCGCAACTCTATCTTTGAAAACCACACAGCCCCTTCTAGCTGGTTGAATAAGTCATTGATTATCGGTACCGGATACTGGTTTTTCACTGTAAGCTTGTTCAGTTCTTTGTAGTCGATGCACATCCGAGAGGACCCCTCTTACTTTTTCACGGACAAAATTGGTGCTCCCCACGGTGAACTTCTTGGTCGAATAAACCCCTTATCCAGTAACTCTTGTAGTTGGTTCATAAACTCTTTCACCTTTTAAGGAGCAAGTTGGTACAGTGTCTTCTCTCTCGGTGCTGCACTTCGTACTAAAACAATATGGAACTCCACTTGTCGGTCAGGCGGAAACCACCGCAAAACCTTCGGAAACACTTCTGGAAATTCGCAATACATCTGGCACCCCGAGGGTGCCCTTTTCCTTCTTACTGTCAAACATGCGAGCAAAGAATGCAATACATCCGTGCAAAAGGTATTTTCGAGCCTTAGTCACTGTGCAGAACGCTACTCCTCCTTTTCTTCATTCTCCGACGATAGTGATTTCTCCCCCACTTGGAAGCTGGACCTTCATTAAATGTTGCTTACATACGATAGTAGTCTACTCTAGACCCAACCAATCCATACCCACAACTATCTGGAATTCCCGCATCATGATCGGAATTAGGTCTATGGTAAACTTCTCCCCTTTCAACTCTATCACATTATTTTTATATAGAGTAGATACACTAACGACTTTGTCATGGGCAATTTCAACATCTGAAGGAATTTCCAGTTTGACTGGCACAAATTTCAAGTTTCCAAAAAAAGCATGTGACACAAATGATCTACTAGCACCCGAATCAAATAAAACAAGAGCCGGTACTAAGTTCACAGAATATGTACCTGCTACGACATCTGGCTTGGCTCTAGCTTCCTCAGCGGTAAGTTGGAAGGCTCAACCCCTTCCCGTGTTGGTCTCTTGCTTACTACCTTGTCCCCCATCCGTGATCCTCAGAGTAGCTGGTGCAGCAGCCTTGACTTCCTTTGCAGTTAACATAGGACACTCGTTTCTCATGTGCCATTCTAGAAACAATTGAAATGGATCTTGGCTGTGCACTTGCAATCCCTGCTTATATGTTATTTGACCTTATTGGCCACACTTGAAACATCCTAAAACCATGGATTTACATTCTCCCATATGATTCCTGCCACACTTCCCACACTATGGTGCCTCTTTCTTCTAGTTGGGTTTATTTAATGTGAATGTAACCTTCTTTGATGCAGAACCCATCTGTTCCAGCTTCCTCTATCCCTGTTTCTCGATTTCCTGTTTCTCTAACTCCAGTTCACGAGATCTAGCAGCAGCCATCATCTGGTCTAGCATTTGATACTTTTTCGAGTCCACAAACTCTCATTTGCCACTTACTCAGGGCAAAAACGGGATTTCTCCATCAACAAAGCATTCAAGTCGTCGATCGTCTCGGTAGTTTGTTTTTTGGCTAGGGACTCGCTGGTGATCCTCTCGACTTCCACCTATGGAGTGAACCTCTTAGTAAGCATTTCTTTGAACACTTCTTTGATTTCTAGAAGAACCTTGCCTTCAACTGCACTAGTAGTGACCACCAATGTTTTGCTGACCTATGGAGCAAATTAATAGCATACAAGACTTTACGATCCGCAGGGTACAACATATGCGAAATGCAGTCTTGACCTCTACGACACACCTAGAACTGGCCACTGGGTCCGGTTTCCTTTAAAACATATGAATATTACAAGCTGAAAAGTCAAGGTAGCTACAACCCCCGAAAGTTCTCTTGTTGATGACCTGATTCTCAGAGCAGCGGTTAGTCTCCCTATCCATCACAACTCGGTCCACTTCCTCTGCACCATGGTTTTCATTTTCTCATTCATCTACCGGAACATATTAGGCAGAATCAGTTCCAGACCTTTTCGCACAGCCGCAACTAACCTCTCGTCGGATACAGTCCCATGGTATTCATTTTCAACCTCTTCGTTGTTCACAAGTGCTTACCTAGACACAGGCATCCTTGGTTGCTGACGGGGATTTGTTTCTACTGTATTACTTGCCGTAGCCTCATCCCGAGGGACATTGCCACTTCCCCCAATTAGCAGATTTTGGTTCCTTCTCGTAGTTACCATTATGAAGTATTGACTGTGCGCTATACATTAGGCAGGTATTATCAAGCACCTTGCGATAAAATATTCACATAACTGCATTCATGTAACCCCTTACCGGATTCATAAGGTTCCTTATGATTCTGTGAAGTTCTAATATGTATGTTATGTCTTTAATAATATGGGCTCTTATATTATTGCCAACACATTATACACACCAGATCTTAGCATCATCACTTGGTTTCGTGATTCACTAGCTTAGGTCATGTATCATTTAATGATCTAAAGTACCTAAGTTTTACATTCAGTCATCAAGTAATTGGAACACAAAGGCACCACATATAGGTTATTCTTAATCTATGCTAGCACCCTAGCAGTATGCATAGAAAATCAGTACACATCAATCATAAGATAATATTACATCTAATTTCCTCACTAGGACCCCAAGCTCTAGTTGACAGTGTGTTGAAAGCATTTTACACAAATTCAAGTTAGATATGAAACCATGGTCAAATCCCGACACAACAATCAAACAAGAACATGCATCTGAATGTGACTCATAATCGCATACCCAACAGGTTTGAAAATTTATTTTGAACATATGTGTAAGTCCAAACACACTACTCGCATGTATGATTCTCTTAAACCATGACTCTGATACAAAGTTATAAAGAACCAATTTTTTTTACATAAATAACAAATTCTCCATTCAACATTTATTCAATCAATAACAAATAATAATGTTATTATAGTCAACACAAATAAATAATTACTAAATCTCAGTAGTGGAAGCTATAAATAAATGTTTATAAAAAATATTAAATCATTAAATTTGCAATTCGCTGTCATGCTAGTGCTTTCCCCTTGTCCTTGCCCGATGGTCCTGAAAGAGATAAACAACAACAGATAAGCTAGATGCTTAGTGCGCAATACATCACCCTTACCTTATGATTACCACAAAGTATCACGTAATAGCACATAAGGCCCACTCGGCCACGATGTCTAAAGACATCCATAAAGTTGGTCCACTCGACCTCGATGCCATAGGCATCGGATAACTCCCTTGGTTATCAAGTATAAAAATAATCAAATATCACGTCGAATAACATATAACACGTACATATAATCATTACAGGTAAACAAATACTTCATAAGATAAGAGATAGTGAAACTCACCTGATTTGTAGTCTAAGTGTTGACTACAAACACGCAACGAATATTTGGAAATCAGTTAACACCGGCAATCACCTACAATTACAGTTATATCACATAAGTCCTCATGATCTCACACTAAATCATACAATTTGTAATACAACTATTAGGTTCAATTTACGATTAGGCTCGCCGGGCCCAATTTGCGATTTAGGCCTTAGAGCCCGTTTTGCGAGTGGGTACTGAATTCCCAATTTGAGATTCCAACCGAAAGCCAATTTGTTATTCCTTTCTAAACCTGGTTTGCGATTGTGCATGGGACCGATTTGCGATTCGGAGACCCTAAGTCTATTTTGTGAATATAGCCCCAGTTATAATTTATGATTGACACTCATGCATATGAATGTTGTGATTTAGACCCCTCAGCCTACATATTTGCGATTCTGACTTTATCTCCTCTAGGTTTTCGTTTATATCCCTCAGCCCAGTTACACAATCATGGGCTTGGCCTAATCATGATTCTCGCAATTAGTGTTTACATCTAAGGCCCATTTGAAATTCAAGGTACATTTCAATTTTGCGATTTCACCTTAACCAACAAATAACCTGTTGAGCTATGGAATAGCCAATTTGCGATTCTCATTCCTTCAAGAACACAACAGCTAGTAACAACAGGTTACTGAATTCAAGTCCCAAACTAATTCCATACTTTATCATATTTCTTGATTTTTGATCCTATGGGTTTGTAGACTCACGTAGATTGAACCTAACCATTTAATTCAATTTATATTAACTTTTTGATGGTTAAACAATGGCCTTTGTTCTCGGTTGTGGACTCAATGTCGACAGCCATAGTGTCTTGACAGAACCTCCTAATTCTCCAATGAAGACATGCTAATCAATTAGTAAAGGGTATAGAACACTAACCAAAAAGGTCTCCTTACAATCCCTACTACAAAGATGAAGATTTGATGTCGGTTGTTTCTCCTCCTTCTCGGCAGCCTTCACTCCACGCACAATTCTGGAAAACATGAGTAGCAATGGTGGCAGGTTTTCCTCACTCTAGAGTTATGTGTATAATGACCCTTAAACCTTTCCTAATTTGTTGAAAGCCCATTAAATTTGAATGTCAATAGGTTAACCCAAAACACCTATTTACTTGGCCCATAACAATAAAATGCTAAATATCAAGACTTAGGCTCAATTATCACTTACCCAACAAAATAATACTAGGGACTAGATAAATTAATAATAAAGCTAATAACACTCTTATTATTATTTACAATGATAATTCACAAAAAAAATGGATATTACAACTCTCCCCCACTTAGACTCGATTTTGTCCTCGAAATCTCTATTCGAAAAATGTTAGGTAGTGTTTCGCATCTCTTCTTCGGGTTCCCGGGTCCACTCTGATCCCCGACGGTGCTCCCACTGTACTTTAACTAACGGATTCTGCTTATTCCTTAGGATTTTCACTTTCTTTGGCGACCGGTCGTTCCACATAGTTCAATACTTCAATTTCTCGTCCACCGCTATATCCTCCATTAGTACAAAGGTTGAATCATCTCCTAGGCATTTTCATTGATGAGATACATGGAAGGTGTTGTGAATTCTTGACAGTTCTTCAGGTAGCTCCAATCGATAAGCCACCTTCCCAATTTGAGCTAATACTTTAAACGGCCCGATGTATCTTGGACTAAGCTTCCCTATTTTATTGAAATGAATAACTCCCTTCCATGTCACCAACCTAAAATTCCAACTCTTAACGCCTCTTATCTACATAACTTTTCTTGCGGCTCTATGTTGCTCGTAGTCTTTCACGAATTTTCTGTATGTATTCTGTAGTCTTTTGCACCACCTCTGTAATACCAACCTCTTCTTATCCCACCTCTCCCCAACAAATTGGTGTTCTACACAGCCTCCCATATAGAATCTCATATGGTAGCATCCCAATATTGGTGTGCTAACTATTATTATAAGAGAATTCCGCTAATGGAAGATAACTCCACAACTACCCCCGAAGTCCAACACACATGCCCGCAACATATCCTATAAGGTATGTATCGTCCTCTCACTCTGACCATCCATCTGAGGGTGATACACTGTACTGAAGTGTAGTTTCTTTCCCATATCCGCATGAAACTTTCCCTAGAATTTGGCCATAAATTGAGTATCTATGTCGGACACCACCGACACTAGCACCCCGTGCCTCGAGATCACCTCTCTCATAAACACATCCGCCATATTTTCTGAAGAAAACATTTCGCGGATAGGTATGAAGTGTGCACTTTTTGTCAACCGGTCCAGTATGACCCAAATCGTATCAAAATTCCATGGTGTTCGGTGTCGCTTAGTGATCAGATCCATCGTTATGTGCTCCCATTTCCACACTCGTATCTCTAGAGGTTGGAGGTTCCCATGAGGTCTTTGATGCTTGGTTTTGACTCTTAAACACGTTAAGCATTTCTCCACATACCTTACTACATGTCTTTCCATCCCTAACCACCAATAATCCATCTTTAGATCCTTATACATCTTTGTAGCCCCAGGTAGATGGAAATTTTAGACTAGTGAGCCTCATCAAGAAGAGTCATCCTGGCGTCCCCCATACTAGGTACCTAGATCCGCATGTAACGTGTCATCAAATCCCTACCGTCTTTTATAAATTTGCCTAAGTAGCCCGTAATCCGTTCTTCTAATTTTCCTCCTTCGGTGATTAAACATGTGCAGCTCTTACCATATCAAACAGAGTAGTCATCACCGTTATCCGCATACACTCGACTCGGAGAATCATACGACTCACCTTTCTACTTAAGGCATCGACCACAACATTCACTTTACTCGGGTGATAAAGTTTCTTGTAGTCGTAGTCTTTCAATAGGTCTATCCATCTCCGCTACCTCATGTTCAGATTTTTCTGATCCACAAAATACTTCAGACTCTCATGATTCGTGTAGATGATGCACTTCACGCCATACAAGTAATGTCTCCATATCTTTAGAGCGAACACAACCACGGCTAATTCCGGGTCGTGCGTCTGATAGTTACCTTCGTGAGGTTTTAGTTGTCTAGACACGTAGGCAATAGCCTTATCCCTTTGCATCGGTACATGTCCCGACCCACAGTGAAAAGCATCGCAGTATACCACCAAGTCTTCCATTCCCTCCGGTAGTGTCACTACCGGATCCTCGCACTACTTATTTCTCAGAGTTTCAAACACTTGTTGTTGATTGGCTCCCCATGCACACTTTACATTCTTTTTAGCAGCTTCGTTAGTAGTATTGCAATCCGCAAAAAATCCTTTAAGAATCTTCTATAATTTCGTAGCTAACCCCAGCAATAAATACAATCATTGACTTGTCTAGCATCGGCCGACACACTCTCTTCATTAGATCTATGAATGTTGTTGGGGCATCGTTAACCAAAACGGCATGACCACGATCTCGTAATGTCCATAACGCATTCTGAAAGTTATCTTCGCAATATCTTCCTCGCGGACCTTCAACATGTGATACCCTGATCGTAACTCTATCTTTGAAAACCATGTAGCCCCTTGCAGCAGCTATTCAAATAATTCATCGACTCTCGGTAGTGGTAACCGGTTTTTCACTGTAAGCTTGTTCAATTCTCTGTAATCAATGCACATCTGAATGGACCGGTCTTTATTTTTCACAAACAAAATTGGTGCTCCCCACGGTGAACTGCTCGGTCGAATAAATCCCTTATCTAGTAACTCTTGCAGTTGGTTCATCAACTCTTTCATCTTTGGGGAAGCTCGTTGGTATGGTGTCGTGTTGGTCCTGGTACTAAATCAATACGGAACTCCACTAGTAACTCTTGCAGTTGGTTCAAAAACACTTCTGAGATTTCGCAAGCAACTAGTACATCTAATACCTCCAGGGTTCCCTTTTCCTTCTTACTATCAATCACGCAAGCTAAGAATACAGTACACACATGCAAAGCTATTTCCGAGCCTTGTTCATTACACAGAACGCTACTTCTCCTTTCTTCGTTCATCGACGATAGTGATTTCTCCCCTACTTAAGGTCTAGACCTTCACTAAACGTTGCTTACGTACTATAGTACCCTTCTGTTGACCCAACTAATCCGTACCCACAACTATATGGAATTCCTGCATCGCGGTCAGAATCAGGTCTATGGTAAAATTCTCCCCTTCAAGCTCTATCACATTATTTTTATACACAGTTAATACACTAACAACTTTATCATTGACCATTTCAACATTTAAAGGAATTTCCAGTTTGACTAGCACAAATTTCAAGTTTCCAAAAAAAGCATGCGACTCAAACGATTTACTAGCACCCGAATCAAATAACTCAAGAGCTGGTACTGAGTTCACAAAATATGTACCTGCTATGACATCCGGCTCGGCTCTGGCTTCCTTAGCATTGAGTTGGAAGGCTTGACCCCTTCCCCTGTTGGTCTCTGGCTTTCTACCCTATCCCCCATTTGTGATCATCAGAGTAGCTAGTGTAGCAACCTTGACTTCCCTTGCAATTAACATAGGAAACTCATTTTTCATGTGCCCTTGGCCGTGGACTTGCAATCTCTTCTTATGCGACCCTATTAGCAAAACTTGAAACATCTTGAAGCCATCGATTTACATTCTCCCATATAATTCCTTCCACACTTCCTGCATTTTGGTGTCTCTTTCTTCCGGTTGTGTTTGTTTCCTATGAACTTAACCTTCTTTGACATTGAACCCATCTGTTCTAGCTTCCTTTTTTCCTGTTTCTGCACTTCCTGTTTCTTTAACTCTATTTCCTAAGCTCTGGCAGCAGTCATCATCTGGTTTAGCGTCTGATTCTTTGTGAAGCCAACAAACTCTCGGATCTTGAAGCCATCGATTTACATTCTCCCATATAATTCCTTCCACACTTCCTGCATTTTGGTGTCTCTTTCTTACAGTTGTGTTTGTTTCCTGTGAACTTAATCTTCTTTGACATTGAACTTATCTGTTCCAGCTTCCTTTTTTCGTGTTTCTCCACTTCCTGTTTCTTTAACTCTATTTCCTAAGCTCCGGCAGCAGTCATCATCTGGTTTAGCGTCTAATACTTTGTCAAGCCAACAAACTCTCGGATCTCCATCTTTAGTAATCCTATATAACGAAACATTTTCATCTTCTCATTTTCCATGTATACAGGGAAAAAACGGGATTTCTCCTGGAACTAAGCATTCAACTCGTTGATCGTCTCGGTAGTTTGATTCATGGCAAGGAAGTCGCTGTGATTTCTAGAAGAACCTTGCCCTTTTGTTGCACTACTAGTGACCACCAATATTTTACTGCCCCATGCAACAAATTAATAGCAAATAAGACTTTACGATCCGCAGGGCAATAACACGTCTGAAACGTAGTCTCGACCTCCGCGACCCACCTAGTACTGGCCACAGGGTATGGTTTCCCTTCAAACATATGAGGATTACAAGCTGAAAAGTCACAGTAGCTGCAAGCCCCGACAATTCCTTGGTTGATAACCTGAATCTCAGAGCAGCGGTTAGTTTCCCTAGCCGTCACAACTCGATACACTTCCTCTGTATCCATGGTTTTCGTCTGCTCATTCATCTGTCGGAACATACTAGGCAGAATCTGTTCCAGATGTTTTCTCACAGCCTCAACTAATCTCTCGTCAGATATCGTCTCATGGTATTCATTTTCCATCTCTTCATTGTTGATAGGTGCTTTCCTAGACACAAGCCTCCTTGGTTGTTGATGGGGATCGGTTTCAGCTGTATAACTTGCAGTAGCCCCATCCCAAGGAACATTGGCACATCCCCTAATTAGCAGGTTTTGGTTCCTTCTCATAGTTACCATTTTGAAGTATTGGCAATGCGTTATACGATGGACAAGCATTATCAAGCACCTTCATTAAAATATTCACGTAACTGCATTCAAGCCTAGTATCACACAAGTAACCCCTCACCAAATTCACAAGGTTCCTTATGATTCTATCAAGTTCTAATATTTATGGAGTGTCTTTAATAATATGGCCCTTCTATTATTGCCAACACATTATACACACTAGATCTTAGCATCATGACTTTATCTCCCAATTCACTAGCTTAGGTTATGTATCATTTAATGCTCTAAACTACCTAAGTGTTACATTCAGTCATCAAGTAGTTGGAATACAAAGGCACAAGGTATAGGTCATTCTTATCTATGCTAGCACGCACCCGAGCCATATGCATAGAAAATCTGTACACATCAATCATAAGATAAATATTACATCTAATTTTCTTACCAGGACCCAAAGCTCTAACTGAAAGCGCGTTGAAAGCATTTTACAGAAACTCAAGTTAGATATAAAACCACAGTCAAATCCTGACACAACAATCAAACAAGACCATGCATCCGAATCTTACTCATAAACCCATACCCAACTGGTTTGAAAATTTATTTTGAACCTAGGTTTAAGTCCAAACACATCACTCTTGTGTCTGATTCTCTTAAACCAAGACTCTGATACTAAGTTGTAACATCCCGATTTTTTTTACATAAATAACAAATTCTCCATTCAACATTTATTCAATCAATAATAAATAATAATGTTATTACAATCAACCCAAATAAATAATTAATAAATCACAGTAGGGGAATCTATGAATAAATAATTATAAAAAAAATATTAAATCATTAAATTTCCAATTCGCTGTCATGCTAGCGCTTTCCCCTTCTCCTTGCCCGATGGTCTTGAAATAGATAAAACAACAATGGGTAAGCTAAAAGATTAGCGAGCAACACATCACCCGTACCTTATGATTATCACATGGTATCACGTAAAAATACAAAAGGCCCCCTCGCCCAGGCCCACTCGGCCATGATGTCTAAAGACATTCATCAAGTTGGTCCACTCGACCTCAGTGTCATAGGCATCACGTAACCCCCTCGAGTATCAAGTATACAAATAAACAAACATCACGTCAAATAACACATAACACACACATATAATCATCACATGTAAACAAATACAAAATAAGATAAGAGTTAGTGAAATTACCTGATTTGTAGTAAAAGTGTTGGCTGCAAACACGCAACGAATAATCAAAAGTCAGTTAACACCGACAATCACCTATAACTACAATTATATCACATAAGCCCTAATAATCTCACACTAAATCATAAAATTTGCAAGACAACTATTAGGTTCAATTTGCGATTGGGCTCCCGGGCCTAATTTACGACTTGGGCCTTAAAGCCCGTTTTGCGATTGGGTCTTGAATTTCCCAATTTGAGATTCCAACTGAAAGCAAATTTGTGATTCCTTTTTAAACCTTGGTTTGCGATTTCTCTTGGTACCAACTTGCGATTCGGAGGCCACCAGTCTATTTTGTGATTATAACCCAAGTTATAATTTGCGATTGACACTCACACATTTGAAGTTTGCGATTTAAACCCCTCCCCCTACAGATTTGCGATTTTGAATTTCTCTTCTCTTTGTTGCCGTTTAAATCCACGGCCCAAGTGCACTCTCATGGGCTTAGCCCTATCATGATTCTCGCAGTTAGGTTTAAATCTAAGGCCCATTTGAAATTCAAGGTACATGTCAAATTTGCGATTTTACCTTACCCACAAACAACCTGTTGAGCTATGGAATTGCCAATTTGCGATTCTCATTCCTTCGAGAAGACAACAGCTAGTAACAACAGGTTGCCGAATTCAAGTCCCAAACTCATTCCATACTTTATCATATTTCATGATTCTTGATCCTATGGGTTTCTAGACTCACAAAGATTATACCCAACCATTTAATTGAATTTATGTAATACCCATTTCCAAATCTATATTAAATTGTAATATTATTGTCATTAAAATTGGGACTTATTGGATTCACATGTGGGTATTTAATAGAGTTGATTTCATTGGGCTTTATGGTTATTCACTTCAATGAAAGAGTGTTATGAGACTTAAGATGGATTTAATTGGCTTGGGATTGGGTCCCAATGGAAGGTATAAATACCCTATTAGGGCATAGCCCCCAATGACCTCACATTCACTGTTGCATTCATTATATGTGTGTCTGTGTGTGCTCTGTGCTGCTGAGAAGAGGAAGGGAAGAAAACTCAAGCCAATTCGCCAATTGCTATAAATCGTTTGAGAATCTACATGTATGTAATGCTTGCACTACAACAACTAGTTTATTCGTAAAAACATCTTAAATTATGAGGGTTTTGGGGTTGTTCTTGAGTAGGAACCAGCCGAGAGCGGGAGTAGAGTTTTTAACCTCAAAAACTCGATATATATCAAATTAAATAAGTGGGATGTGTTTAGATGATGTTAGAAATCCATAGCATTTGGAATTTCATCAATTGGACAAGGTTTGAATAGGTTTTGAATCACATACTTGTTGTATGTCTCTATAGGAACTTACCGAGAACGAAATGAGGCCTAGGGACCTCGCTGCTTGATATTAATTCAATTAAACCTGTAGGATACTCTTAATGGATGTTAAGAATCATCTCCAAATGGGAATTTGTGTTTTGGAAATTCTAGAATTGATAGTCAAGAACATAGTGTTGACCGAATTCGGTAGATGACCAAATCCGATCATGAACTGAAATCTGTTAAGTGATGACCAAATTCGGTTGGTGACCGAATTCGGTAGCAGATCAAATTTAACTAAGTGATGACCGAATTCGGTAGGCGACCGAATTCGGTGGTGGACCGAATTTGACCAAGTGTTGACAAAATTTGTTGGATGACCGAATTCGGTAGTGCTACCCTAAATTCTAAGTGTTGACCGAATTTCACGCTAGTGTCCTTTTGCAGTTGATATAGTCCTGTATGTGTGTGTATATATATATAGTGGGTCTAGTACTCAGTATTAACTTAGTAGGACTGTTAGCGGTCGTGATTCAAGCCAAATCATCGAGATGAAGCCGAACTAGGAAATATTGGTGAATAGTGAAGTGTGAGTAGAGAGAGAAAGGTATTTACACCTAAAAACACACACAACTTTATTATGAAAATGAGCTCAGATGAGATCTAGTTACATTTACCTTTAGTCATATACCTATTTATACTCCTTGGAGTATTTACACTTTAGGCTCACATGTTTGCACTTTATGCAAACCTCACTCACACTTTAACCTTATATTTCTATACAATATTTTGAACCTAACAATTTCCCCCTTTGTATAGAAATAAAAGTTGTTGCATCTTTTTAGCATATGTAAGTATTCAATCAATCTTTGCTTTGTTGTCTTCAGAAACAATCTTCTCATCTTAAGCTTCAACATGTTAATGAGAATCTTGATCTTGAAAGTAAACTTTGACAACCTTAAATAATCTTTCGCTTTTGATTTGTTGTCCATATCTTCTTTGAACGAACTGGACTCTACTGTAGCTTTATGGGAATATGATTGAATAAATGGACCGAGCTGGTAAATCTGGATTAGCAACGGCCCCTTTAACTTTTTAATAAAGCTTCTTACGTTGAAAGAAGCACATCAAGATTCCCCAGGTAGGCTTGCTGAATATGCCAAGAGTAGTTACTGTTTCTTCAAGGGAAAGGCATGTGTCGAGCAAACTTGGTGGCTATTTATTTTGCATCTTGTTTTTTATAACTGTCGCGGAATTCCCAGTACTTTTTGTTAAAGAGATCAATAATTGTGTGTTGAACAATCAACAGATCATCTGTTGACAGCACAGAGATCGACCTCCGAAGAACCAGGTAGTTGGAAATGAGAGGTGAGGTGAGGTGCATGTGCATAGTATGCTAGAGAGTGGTCTTTATTTGTATAATACACTCCGGCTGTGCATGTTGCTCCTCACAGTATTCACGGTACTTTCCTCCCTGTCCTTGGGGCATAACCTTGACTTGACTGATGTAAATCTTTCGAAATCAAAGTCAGTTAATTTAAATCTTACGAAATCAAAGCCAAATGTCTTTGACTTCCCTTCAATACACTTTCTTCTCCTTATATATAACGATGAAGGATATCCACCATCACTTTATATTGCTGGCATCTTCTTCACTCTCTTAAGGCATCCAATATCAGTGCCAATATCAACTGCATGCTAGAGATATATGTGTAGTTGGAAGAGGACGACGAGGAATTCCCCTGAGATTGCTGCTTTACCACTTCTTTGAAGAACTTGGGCAGCAGACAACCGTTGAAGAGGAATATAGTTAAGAAATTTTTGTTAACATGTATCTCCCCCTCATGATGATCATGTATTTACCATGAACATCATGCATATGAAATTTCTCAGCATGAATGTAGCATTGAGTTCGTTTGAAGGATATGATCGTGAAAGGGTAAATTCGAGATCACGTAGACTCTCGTTAACACAACAGTTAAAAACGGTGTGAACTACATTCAGAACTTCCATAATGTTGATTCTTGGTAGGATTTCCATCTAATCATTGTAAATACTACATAAGATATCACTTCAAGATGTTCCGATATCAGTCTCACTGACTTGATACTTGTGATATTCCCATAATGTGTCCTAAGAAATGAAATATATTTTGCAATTAAGCTCTAGACTCTATTAGCGCATGAAAGAAGTCGGCGACTCGAGCAAGTTGTCCTCTTTGTTTCAATATCAACAATCTCCAAATGAGATGTCAATAAAGATGTGCTAATTCTCCGTGTGAAATTAAAACAATCATCTTTTAAGAGATAATTGAGTAGCTGGGTGTGGTTAGTTCATTGCATCATTAGGTTAATGATGTCTTCTTCAATACCGGATCTCAACGAATGAGAACCAGTAGCATATGTGGCTACCCGGATTTATATGATTTGGTAAGGATCTTGTTTTTCTTTTGATCCTATCTCACCCACAGTTCTCTGTTTATTTTTTAACTTCTCCCTCAATCTCTCTTTCCAAAAATAAGGACACTTATTTATTTTATTTTAACCAACAAGAAAGATATTCAAGAAAGAATATGTTGGAAATGATTGTGAAGAAAGATTTGATCAATCAAAGAATATGAACAATAAAAAAATTGTGAAGAAAAATATCATAGTGAAAGCTCAAAGAATTTTGTTGATCATTTGCATTCCCATCTCCTATTTCATCCCTCTTTTTTTTATTTTACCTCTCTACATACCAATCAGTATCCCATGATGATGGATTCTTTTCACCTAGATGACTGATTCTTCTCACCTAGATGAGCTAGTAAGTAACCCTGACTATATCTTTCTAGTTTATCATGAGCTAGTGGGGCAGGTCCTTCCGGTTCTGGATTGACCATAGGAGTATAAAATGCCTACACTCCCTCACTCATCATGCCTTTGTAATCCTTTTATTTTATGACAAATATGACAATGACACATGAATGAACGTTTTTTAGGAAGGATATCAGAATGATTTATGAGGTGGAAGACAAGAAATGAAGGAATACCTTGCAAAAGATCAACAAGAAACAAGAAAGGTATGAGAATGAATCAAAGAATACATACCTTCTTGCAAAAAGAAATGAAAAATCTTTTTGTGTTTTAGGTTTTGGAAATGTTTTTGGGTTTTAAAAAAAACATTATTGAAAGCAAAGTAAAAAACTCCCCCTAAATTGATGCATAAAAATTCTTTTTCATCAATTAAAAGAGAGGAAAAAATATCGCTCCTCCCCCTATCAAGTTTAAGCATTAGTACACAAGCACTATCAATAAGTGACAAAGTGTGTAATGCAGGGAGCGTTAGTTTTCAAGATAGAGATGAGATATACTTCTTTTTAGCTTACTGAGCACAAAAATCTTCACCGTCGTCCGGGTGATATTCAGTGTGCTCCAACAATGTCTATCATCTCATCTAACTGCAAAAATGATTGAAAATTTTTGGTACCCAACTAGTTGTGGGTCCTGAATTATTAGCCTTTGCCGTCTTAGGTGCCCAAATTTTTGGACTTTCAATTATAGGTTTATGAACCAGTTTATTCAATAGCCCTAAATGCCAATGAGGAATTTCATTTTTAACAATAAACTGATGTTTTATGTTTGTTGTTTTACAAATCTTTTCTTTGGAAAATCTAATTAGATGCTTGACTAAATATACCACAAAAGGATTAGAAAGAAACATTCTTCATTGGTTTATCAAAGATGAAGGTCTCATCTAAACATTCAATTCCTACAACAGAAAGAAAAGAATCAGATTGGCTACAACAATGTGAATCTAAATCAAAAAAATTCAGACTCAGAGTCAGCAGAAGTTTTGTTTTTAGCCTTGAACTCTGTTCTTTCTTTTACAAATGTCTCTTCTCCTTGTTCATTGTCTTTTGGAACTCTGATGTTTTCGTCCTTGTCGGCTCTGTGTTGGGGATACAATGTGGAGAAGAAGCTGAAAGTTGTTGCTCAAGTTTTTTGACTTTGACTTGCAACTAAGCTTTTGCACTTGTAAGGACCTTGATGATCTTTTGATCAGTGGTGAATATCCTTTGTGCACATTTGAGCTTTTCAGAATAATCAGAAACATTTTTCTTTAGTTTGGCAATGTCTAAATTCAGTTCATCTTCTTTCTTCTTCTCTTTGTTGCACTCAGAAGTAATTTCCCAATCTCAACTTCATACTTCTGACATTTGTTCTTCAGAAGTTGAGGTTTCTTTGACACTTTGGACATTTGTTTCTTGAGCAAGTTAATCTCTACTTAGAGAGAAATTTGCTTTATTCTTTTTCTTTTTCAAACCCTTGTAATTTTGACGGTCTAAAATGAATGACTCTGGACTTTTCGCACACAATCCTGATAATTGTTCGTTGTGTTCATCCACCAAGTCATCGTATAGAAGAAACATGTCGTTGAGCATTGTCTTGAACAAAGCAAAAATCACAAAAAGATCGTTAGAGTGAGATTGTAACAAATTATCAATTTGAGAGACTATCTCAGTAATTTTTTTATTTAAAGGATTAAATCAATATTTTTTAACAAACTACAGGACCAAATTAGTAATTCAATCTTATGTTTATTAATATTATGTTGTAAATCTTAAAGCTCCACGTGTGGTGAGGTGTTATAAGAGTGTTAGGAGTGATCACACTCACCATACCGCCACGTCAGCTTTTCACTCTCACTACTCAGCCCATCACTTAGCCAAGTTGTGGTTACTTTCTACCACACTAAATTTTGGGACCCACATTATTTTTTACTTTCACATTAATAATATTACTCAATAAAAAATAAAAATATAAGAAAAACATAATAGATTACATTACCAAAAATTATAAACCATAAAAAATTACACTACTAAGGAATCGATAACTTATAAAATTCGTTATTCCCTAAACCCAAATTAAAATTAGAACATTGGAAAGTAAAAATTATTTGCCATTTCCCAAAATCAAACCAAATAATTAAAAAGCCCTTAGTTTATTATTCCCCCCATCTGCTTGGATTTAAAAATTATGAGACAAAAAGTTACATTAGTACAAAAAATCACATTACTAGAAAAATTATGAGACAAAAAATTATATTACTAGAAAATTTTATGAAATAAAAAAAATTACGCACCATCTACTATTTTAACAAAAGGAATTAATATGTTATATAAAAATAAAAGTTAAACACCGTACTTGTTTCACCACCATCTAGTAATTTCCATGCAAAAAGACAAAAAAAGACCAAAATGCCCTCATGTGTAAGGCACATGGGGGCTTTTATAACGGCAGTTAGGTTAAAGGACCAAAACCGAAATAAAATGACAACCACAGTAACTATTTTCGTAATTTTTGAAGTTAAATGATTAAAAGTGAAAATTAGTGACAACCACTTGGACCATTTTTATAATTAACTCTAAAAGTTAAACGCGATGCTTGTTTCACCACCATCTAGTAATTTCCATGCAAAAAGACAAAAAAAAAGAAAATGAAATCAATATTCTTCCACAGTGACAACCACAAGGACCATTTTTATAATTAACTTTAAAAGTTAAATGTGATACTTGTTTCACCACCATCTAGTAATTTTCATGCAAAAAAACAAAAAAAAAGAAAAAGAAATCAATATTCTTCCACCACATGCGGTCAGCGGTGATAATCTCCACGAAGTAATACCAACCACGCCTTTACGATGTGGATTACACTCTCACTACGGCGCGATGAGTAGGTTTACACCTTCACCACGGAGTCCACTCTAAGAGTGTTTTAAATCTCGGATTGATCTAAACTGCTGAACCGATTAACTCACGAACCGATTGGGATAACAGTCAATAATATTTGGTTTAATGTAGTTTCAAACCTAGATGATTCAATACAGTCCAAAAAAGTAAATAAAGCAAAATATTATTGAAATCAGGGACATTATTGAAATAAAGATGGTCCAAATATTATTGAAGCAGTTGTTTTTATTTTTAATTTCCGTATTGAGACCATCTATAATTCAAATTACCGAGGAAATAAAGATGGTGTCGTAGACAATTGCTTTGTCTTTCGGCACTAGAAATCGGGGACCAAACAGGTCCTATACAAACGTGCCAAAAGCAATGGATGTGGGCCCAAAACCCTATACCCTTACTCCCTTGTGGCAGGAGTGGAAGAGGGCTAAAGGGGTATGTCATATGTGGTATTAACATTTAAGACCATGTGCATCCAACCTACAAACACCCACAAGGCCACAACTTCCCATTGCCACATCAGCGCCACATCATATTCCACTTCCAACCCACAAATTCCCACTCCTATCACTCTAACCCCCACATCCATCCCCCTCTAACCACCTTATCTTTCATATTTTATTTTTTATTTTTCTATTATAATTATTTAATTTAAACAATTTAATTTTTATAAA
>JAUEJL010092999.1:0-14017 GCA_032274825.1 Drosophyllum lusitanicum
ATCAGCATCTCATTTTTTTTCAAACAAGTAACTACACGCTATACATGGAAAATACCTTAGATATAGCTTGGCTAATAACTGTTTTCCCACAGCCAAATGCACCAGGAATTGCACATGTACCACCAAGCACCGAGGGGAAAAGTGCATCAAGAACACGCTAATACATGGAATAGATGATTAGCAAATACATGAAGTGCTAAATCGTTAATTAAAGGAATCCAAAATAAACATAACTATTTACCTACCTGCCCAGTAAGAAGTGGTGTATCAGCAGCAAGCTTTGATGCAACAGGCCGAGGTGTACGTACAGGCCAAGTCTATGAATAAGAAGAGCATAGAAATAACAAATCGCATCTTCAATCACTATTGCAATTTGCAAACTTATAAATGTTGACAATCATATTAGAAAAAGAGGGAGACAGAAGACCTGAAGCATGGTAAATTTCTTTTTGACACCTTGAAATTCAAGCTCCAAGACTGTGTCCTGTATAATAACAGATATAGTTGGTACTTAGAATCCCACAGGCACCAATATTGCGTATCAGCTAGAATAACGATCTAACCACTAACTTACGAAGATGTCAAACAACATAGGCCTACATATGCAGGCATTAAGGATAGACTGTATGTTTAAGTTTCAGATCAATAGAGTTAGGTTTTAGGCATAATATTCAGATCATACATCATCGCAGTCCTCGTGTATAGGATTTAGGCTGAGTGAGTCGATGATCTACATTATAAAGAAAATAAGGGTGCTTCATTTCTTCTAATAGAAATGTTCACCTAAGTCGTGCATGTCATGCTAAATTTGTAACATCCTGTTTTTAGAATTTAGAAAACTCCTCGTAGTAGTAACGTACTAACGTCCCTATTTAATTATTAATCTATGAAAATTTTGGTGACTTATTTACTTTATTGCTTGTTGGGATTTGATTCCAGATTTCCAGGAACTGACCCGTATGGTCACATTCATGATAATACTTTTAAAGGGTTGCTAGAGGTGATTTTGATTATTATTGAGTTGTAAGTGGGTATTAGGTAATTTACACCCAAGTTTATGTGTCTAAGTAATAAAAAGGGACAAAACACACACAAACACCATTTAGTGTGTGCTGGAGTGTAGGGGTGAGCTTGGTACCAGAACCGGATCGGTACTAAAACCGAATTTCTTGAAATCTTGGTACCGAATATCGAACCAAAATACAAGAACCGGTACCGGTTCAGTGCCGGCATGGTTCGGGAAATTTCAAGTCAATACACTCACCTTTACCAGAACCGAACCGGTACCGAAAATACCGAAACTGAATTTCTTAAATTCTTGGTACCGAATACTGAACCGAAATAAAAGAACCGGTACCGGTCCCAGTTCGGGAAATTCGGTCAATACGCTCACCCCTACTAGAGCGTGTGTGTGTGCGCGCGCATTCTAGAGAGAGAGAGAGAGTAAAGAGAGAAAGTGTGAATTTGAAGAACAAAGTGAAAGATCAAGCATTGCACGTACTAATTAAGGATTCAAGAGCAATTTAGTATCATCATCAAGCTGATTTCAAGCATAAATCTGCAGATTTGAAAGTTAGTTCATCCCTTTCTTGGTGTTCTTGAGTTTTTGGGGTTTTATGATCAAGATGAGCATGATTCTTGTTTGCGTGTAAAGATTTCAAAGGTTTATGTTATGGGGCTGTTTATAAGTGTCAAAAGGTTCAATTTTTGATAAATAACTTTCAGTTGGTGAATTTGAGAGAATTTTATCAAAACCTAGGGCTTGAGAGAATTTTATCAAAACCTAGGGCTTGAACCTAAAGTTTTGAATTGATGAGGTTGTTTTAGACTTTTAGTCTCATAAAGGGATTTGTTGGCTTTAAAATGACCAAGGTATGTTTATAACATTTGGTTTAAAGTTTGAAAGGAATTTGAGTTGATTTGGCATGGAAATTGCAAGTTTTTGGAGCAAAACCCTTAAGTTACTTGCTGCTGTCCAAAGTTTTATTTGACAGATTCAGAGCCGTTTTTGAAAAATCATATAAAATCAAAAAAATATATATTTATGTAGTGAGATAATATAAATAAAATACCATCTAAATATCAAAATGATTATAAAATTCATAGCATAAACATCAAATATAATTTTAAACTTCATAGTTAAACATCCAACATAGTTAAACACTGAAAAACAGAACTTGATTAACATGAAGTCATGAACAGAAAGTCAGAAATTAACATTTGTTTAAAAAACAGAGTACCAATTCAATGTACGTATACGTAAGGTTGGTCAAACTTCAAAGACTAGCAGCTAGCCATTATAACTAAAAGGTTTTTAAACAATTTAAGTAAATTCTCAACCAGTATATATAGTATTATTCTGATAAAAACAAAATGAGACTTTTTAATTACCTGATGAGTGAAGAAATAACAATCAGAAATTCAGAATCGATGGTAATCAGAAGAACTGAAGAACAAAAATCGAAAAAAAAATCAGAATCAATGAACTGTAGTTGAAGAATCAGAATAAAAGCCTTCATCTATCTGAGTTTTTGAGTCTGAAGTGTGTCGATGGATATATGTCTAAAACTAAGGTCAAAGAATAAAATCTGGTCAAAATCGCTTCATCTATCTGAAGCGCGCTTTTTTGCGCCTCAGGGCTTCTGCGCTTTTGTGCGCCTACGTGCGCTTCATCTATACGGTGCGCTTCGCTTGATGAAAAACCCCCTGGACTGCGCTTCTGCACTTTAAGCGCAGATGAAGCGCGCTTGTAACAACACTACGTGACACTAATTGTGGTTCCTTGAATAAGTTGCGTGAAGCCGTGAATCATGCATCATTTGTTAATTGTTATGTATTGATGGTGGAAAGACTTTATCTTTTTTTAATGTCATTTAGTAAAATGTATATGAGAGAGAATTGGAGAAATTGGAAAAGACAATGTTTTAACGATCAGTGTAGGTTTTTCTAATTTATACATAACATGAATGCTTACTTATAGCGTCTTATAGTTATACTTATTACATGATTTATCAGAAAAAGGTTTGAAGTGAATATATGATATAAATGTTATAGTTTATGATTTATAACTCAAAGTTCATGAAACTAGAATAGCTATAACAGAGTTCAAGTTTATATGAGGGTAAGGACTGTTTGAAGATGCTTGAGAATATATTGCAGTATAGGTTCACCAGCATTATCTTCTATAAGATGAAATGGATAGTGTGTAATATTTTGAGAATATGCTTTCATAAAAACCTCTCTTGTTACTAATTTGCAGCGTTGCCGGTTGCACTTAGATCAGTGTTGGTGTTTTTTAGAGGAAAGCTAATAGATCTACTGCATACATGACTAACTTTTTAGTATAGTTAAATTAATTAAAAATATACTTCATCCCGTGAAGATGTCCTATTAAAATCGCTGAATTTCTTTTTCTTTTTTCGAAAGTATCTCAGGTACTTAGCCATTGACATTGGTCTTGATATTGCTATCATAGTATCATGAATGGCAATATTCTTTTGTTTGACTTACTGGTCATTTAAAAGACAATCAAACACTTAATAAATACTGTGTTTATAGTCGATCATTTAAGTTTTCATAGGATGCAAAACTCCAATCTATGCACAAATAACTGACTTAGTGTGTTTTGCATCTGTGTAGGGAATATTTGTAAATTGTAAACCTCTAGCTCTTAACTGACTTGGTTGTTATTTGACTTTCTCCTGCGCTCTGGAAATTTCCAAATAAATGGTCAAAATTAGTTTTGTACGGAATAATTGTAATAAATCGACAGCAGGCATCAAGATTTCATGCACTTTTAACTTTATTTTGTTTCGTGGCTCGCTACCTCATAATTACAACAACAGGATGTGGGTTTTGCCGTTTTGTAGTTTGTAAATATCTAGCTAGGTAATGCAACTATTTTGCATGTTAACTCAAAGATTTGACTAGATGTATTTTTTGTCTTTCCAGAGAACCAGCTAATAAAAACGGATCAAATGAACATACTTATTAGATCTCTTCTGCTTAAGCAGCAACAGAAAACTGAATCAAGTGCAAAAGGTGTGGGTACAAAAGAGGGCTCAAGAAAGCGGTATATGTTACTTTTATTCAAATTTGATAAGATTGAAGCCAGCATCCTGATTTTGTGATTTCATTTCGTCTGTTGTTTTAACTATTTATCCAGTTTCTGTTTTGATTGTTTATTGCTTTTGCTCTTCTAATTCCAGGGCTTCAGAAAGAGCTGTGGATGGTAGGTCTTCCACGAAGAGGGCAGCTTCCCAGCAAGGTGAGCTTTGCCATTTTTAATGTCTGTTTGTGGCCCAGTAACTTCAGTTGATAATGTTCATCTTAACCTAGACTTTGACGATTACCTTGATTTTGACTATAGTGATTTGATTCCAATTCAACATTTTGTTATGTGGGTCCATCTATATGCTAGTAAAACATGATGAAACTGTGATTTTTGGTCCTGTTTTCTAATTACAAGAAGATGGGACTTGCCTTTCAATAAAAAAAAGATGGGACCTGTATAATATAGAATTAAAAATGAAAAATAAATAATAAATAATTTTATATCTGAACATGATTAAGATTTCATTGTAGTTGTTTCTTATAGTTTATTATTTTATCTAATAACATTTGCATATCATGTAGAGGGACCGAAATCACGGGTACCTGAAAATCTGAGCATTTTGACTGTAGAGAGACTTCGAGTACTTTTAAGGGAGAGAGGTCTTTCTCTAAGAGGGAGGAAGGCAAGTATCTTTGCATTTCAGAAATCAAAATAATATTCCATAAATCATATTCATATTTCATGGTATGATAATATGCCCTGTTGTAACTGAGATTTCTGGTCTGTGCAAACATGGCAGGATGAATTAATTGCCCGCTTGAGGTCTGCACTTGGTTGATCAATCAACGGGACTCCAAGTTTTGGGTAGTCATGCACCATCTATAACTAAAGAAGTAGGTTATCAGTGTGTATAGGGCTAGAGGCAATTGCAGCAAGCTAAAATTTAAATTATCTACTGGTGCTTGTGATCACATTTTAGACTTTACATGTGTGTGGAAGAAATGGTCGTTGTTTTGTACATGGGTGGCGTTTTGGCATCTAAAAGTTGGTATAATGGGGGCTGTTGTTTCGGACTGGTTTTGATCTTCTTACTGGTTGTGGTGATTGGGTATGTTGGTCCCAATCAGTCCTTAGGACTGTTCTTGTTCTACCAGTCGTGGTGAATAGGATGGTCATTTGGTTCGCTAACAGACATGGCAAATGGTATTGCTAGTTGAAATTTGAGAAAACCACAGAAAACTGTCTCTAGACTGTATGATTGTGAACTTGCAAGTTTTTACTTTAATTAATCTTCATGCATTTATTTATGCATTAAAATAATTGGCTTTTTTCTTTTTTACTTCTCTTGGGATTGAATGATCAATACACTAAAGTAGTGTTTGGTTGGATGGAAGGAATTGAAATCCTAAAGTCCCGTTTGTTTTGTAGGGTTCAAAAGAATAGAATAGAATTATTTAAGGAATTGGATTCCTTATCATATTTGTTTGTTAAAAAAGAGAATTGAATTCAATTTCATTCAAATCCTATATTTTGTTTGGTTTGTAAATTTGTCAGAAAAATTGAAATGGAGTTATGTCAAATGACCAAACAAACAAGATATATGAATGAAATGTCAATCCATTTCGCCGGATTCTATGGGATTCTTGCGAAACAAACCGGATCTAAATAAGGAAAACATTCCATCATTTGAAGGAATTGAGAATCTTTCCACCAACCTAGGGAATTCGGTTTCCTTCCTCCTTTAACAACTCAGTGATCACCGTCGACTTGTGCTCACCATTGATGACAGTTGCAGGGGTGGTGGTGCCAACTTGCGATTGATGACTGAGGTAGGGATTGGCAACGGTGGTATGGTGGCCAAGACCAACGATTTAGGGCAACAACTGACCAACGATTTAAGGCAATGACTAACTTGCAATGGTGGTAGAGTGGCAAAGACACGATGATTAGGGTTTCATCAGCTGCAGTGGTGTTTTGAAGTCGACATTTGAATGTGGTGGTGGTGGTTTGAAATCAAACAAAACTCTATATTAGGGTTTCCCGTTTTTGGTGGTGTTAGGGATGATGGTGTTGCAGGCGGTAGCGGTGTAGTTAGGTTGGTGTTGGTGTTGGTGGTGAATGGTGGTAACCGGTAGATGGTTCAAGAACCCACATTTGTATAACCAAACACAAAATGTAAGTAATTAAATTTCAAATCCAGTTTCTCTACATTCGAATTCCCTTCTAGATTCCAAATTTAATGAAAAACAATCTATGAGCCAAAAGTCTTCTAAATATTGAAATGGAGGAAACGAGAGGAAAGATCTTATTTGAGAAGGTTCACTTTGAGTGAGGGAGGAAGGGGAGCTTAACTACACTATGTTTTCGAGTTTTATGCTACACAGAAAATGATGAATATTTTGTTAGGGAAAGAATAGATGAATGAAAATGATGGTGGTGTTGTAGGTGGCGGCGGTGTTGTTGGGTTGGTGTGTGGTGGTAGATGGTGATAGCTAGTAGGTGGTTCAAGAATCCTACCTTCGTACAACCAAAGAAGATTTGATATAAAAAATAAAAAGTTTTGATATACAAAATAAAAAGTTTGACCTTGCCGAAGAAGACAACCGGTGAAGTTAACAATAAATACGATAGCACAAACTGAAAATTTGATATAAAAAATAAAAAGTTTTAAAGTTTGTTACATACAATGAGAATTTAGGTAAGTCTAATACATTTTTGTGAAGATAGTCTTGATTAAAATGATCGATTATTTGTGTGACATATGTATACATGTAAAAGTTCAATTTTATAAAATACTTAATCTTAAGTTTTTCTTACTTTCCTTTCCGAAATAAGTCAAAACATGAAACACCGTAAGTCTTACATCAATAGTAAGTGAGAGTTGTGAGCATATAAGAGCACCCGCTATGGGTTCTATAACGAGCTTGTTGTAGAGCTCTAAATTCCTAACTGTGAGGAAGGAGGTGATTATGCCCATTGCGCATCAACCGTGGTTTGCTCATCAAGATGGACCTAGTGTTCATGGCAATGAGCCAAGGTGCTTATTATGTATTTTTTTTCAACCAATAGGATTTGATATAAATATTTGTGTGTAAGTCCAGACTTGGTCGTGATAGCAATTATAACTGCAAATGGTTAGTGATAAATTAGTGATGTTGACGTGGTGATTAGTGTTGACAATGATGCTAGTTATGAAAGCAGATACTTTTACAAGCTCACACTTGAGGGATGCTAATAAAACTGAATGCCTATTTTTGTTTTTTTGTAGGATCTTCGATTCTTTATGCGATTTGATCATGTTTGGTTTGAATTATTGAATTAATTAGAAATATACATATGAGCTAATCTTGTTAATATAAAATAAAAAGTACATAGAATGATTGATTAAGTGACATATACAAGTATTTCATAAAGTTTTTTGGTTCATCCTTCTAAAATCTAACTTTATAATAAGCAGATTACTAATATAAACATATACTAGTTGAATGACTCGTGTATGTACAAAAAAAACTTAAAAAACCTAAACCATGTAACATGTAATAAAGTATAAATACAATATATAAAACAATTTAAACAAACATAATCATATTCATATAAGAGGATAACTAATAAAAATACATATTTATTGAATGTTCGAATATTGAAATTAAGATGGCTTTTATAATTTATGTAGTACTTCTTTATATACTAGATGTATAATTTTATTTGTTGGGTTATCGTCACCCTTACAAAGAAGAACTTTTAAGCCCTTTTTGCTCGTGACACGAGAAACAACTACATACAACTGTTCATGTGAAAAAACTAAACGTCAAAAACAATCCAACTTGTGATAGTGATTGACCCTGACTTTTATTAATGGTCATAGCAAAACAAATTATCACAGAAAATTGTTTTTGTTGAAACTTGAATGGAATTATGCATGAGAAGGAATTAGCTTCGTAAGTGTTAAGTTATATCTCAAATAGTTAATGCTTATTAATTTCAAAAGCATAAGGATTATTTTAAAATATAATTTAACCATAATTTCTCATTATTATTACGTAAACCCAAATTATAAATTCTAACATATACATAAATCACCCCATTAGCTCATAATAATATTGCCTGAAAACTCAGATGTCACACGCTGACCTTTTTTTATGAAATGCAAAATCACTTACTAATTACGTGTTTATTAAAACCATCACAATTTAATCAATATTTTCTTATGAGATCCTTGGCATAAAAAAAAGACCAAGAGTTTAACATTGTATGACTATATCAACGAAATAAATAACTGATATAGGGATTAATAAACATAAACTACCTAATAAAAAGGAATTATACCTCACTAATGGTCATAGATAGATATTCTCATATACCTTAAATAAAAAATAACTCATAGAAATAGATTACTGATTTAGTGATTGATAAATATACAAATTAGCCATAAACATGTCCAATGATTTATAGTTTTATAAAGAATACAAGTAAGAAAATTCTTATTTGGAAAAGATGAAGTGTCATTATATTTCAATTTACCCAAAATCAAATATATTAACTTACCTTCTTCAATGGTTATGAAATAGACTTTTTTAAATAAAAATTTAAAAAGTATTATTATTTAATTTTGTATCAGATTATGTTAAAGTTTAATCAAAACATAGATAAAAATAAAATGATCATGATATATAAATATATTTATACCAATCATTATAGATTAAAAGTTATAAAAGAAAAAGTATAGACATATAAAGTTAAATATAACCATTAAATATAAATGGAATTAGTCAAAATTGAAGATTAATTTTACCTCAAAAGTCAAAATTATGTTAAATTAAAGGTTTTGATTTGTTAAATTTGAGACATTTAAAGAAAGAGAAATTTGGCTTTTGTGTTTTAATAAATAGTAAGATGAGTTGTATTGTATTATTGTTACCGTGTTTAAGCTTTGAAACTTATAGTGATTTGTCATATATTTCTCTTTAATTTGATAAAAAAAATATGGAATGTATAAAAAAAAAACTTAAGACATTTAAGCAGAGTCTTTGTATTTTGTAAGATACTAAGATATATTCTTTGAAATTTACATATGAGCCCAATTTAAACACACAAAACTGGATAAAGGCCCAACCCAAATCCGCATGACGTAAACCCCAGGGAGGGAGTCGTTATAGTTAGAAACCCTAGACCCGCCATTTGATTCTCTGTTGGGGTGGCCTCCGAAGAACACAGCATTTTCACCGGCGATACCAGCAGAAGCGGCGGCAGCCATGGTAAGTTTTTACCGCTTATTTCACCCAGACATACGTACACAAGCACCGGTGTACATGTTAATATCTCTTACTATCGAGTTTTTAGATCGATGTGCTAAAGTTATTATTTTTAATGACGATCTCAGGTGAAGTATTCTAAGGAACCAGAAAACCCCACCAAATGTAAGTTTTTGAGTTATGTTTCGTTCGAAGTTGACATGGATGTTAGGTTTTCCAGCTTTGGAATGTTCATAGCCATCTATTACGGAGATAGTTATAGTCAAATTAGAGCAAAACAATCAAAAATATTACCAGTCAATTGATTTCTTTTGAATCAGATGAAGGTTGTATCGCCTCGTCTGTTGATTTCAGGGCTTTATAGGTGTACTAATTAAGTTTTGTTTGTATTAATGGGTACTTTACCAGCTTGCAAAGCCAGGGGATCGGATCTCAGGTGTCATTTCAAGGTATCTTGATGTTTATCTCGGACCATTTACTTCATATGTATCATCTGTTGTTAACTTATTGGTTTTAAACTGTTGAATATACATCATTGATATGAAATATCAAATCAAACCAAATAATATATGCCCAGTTAATATTATTTCTGTTGCATTTTAAACCCCAGGCGAACTATTTATAGTAACAAATTTTAAACCCCAGTTAATATTATTTCTGTCAATGTGAGTAACAAAATTTTCTTATCATAGAATAATATGAAGTTCACAGTTTTTTAAACAATCCGTTTGACGACCCAATGTTAAGTTTTGTTATTTCCCATGGTGTAACTTGATAAATTTAGTAATGGCTTATCTAACATGTTTTTTATAAATATATGCTATAGATCATCTTTACACACAAACATAAAATCCGCACTTTGATTTTATTTATTGAGCAGATTTCATCTATCAATCAAATATTGTGCTTTCAGGTCTTAGCTACAATGTAGTTTTGCTTGTTTAGGAAATGCACACACATACATTAAAGCTGTTAACTAGTGTATAATGTGTCCTCTCAAAAACTTTTATCTCAGTCGTATCGTTTTATTCGTTTGCTTATAGATTTATTGTTTCTTTTTAGAACACCCGTGAAACCGCCCATGCTATTCGGAAGTTGCCTTTAACCAAGGCTAAGAGATACTTGGAGGATGTTCTGGCCCATAAGCAAGCAATTCCGTTCACCCGTTTTTGCCGTGGAGTTGGAAGGACTGCACAAGCAAAGAATCGTCATTCTAATGGACAAGGGCGTTGGCCTGCTAAGTCTGCAAAGTTTATCCTGGATCTGTTAAAAAATGCTGAGAGTAACGCAGAAGTAAGTACTAATTAATTTGAATATTTGAACATATTATTTTCTACAAAATGGAAAATTAGGTTTATGCTTGTGTTGATCTCTGGTAGGTTAAAGGGTTGGATGTGGATGCACTTCACATCTCTCACATCCAGGTGAACCAGGCACAGAAACAGAGGCGTCGCACATACCGTGCTCATGGAAGAATTAACCGTAAGTCTCACCCACTTAATATGTTGTCCCTTTCTAGAATAGGCATCGTTTTCTGCCAGAAGTGGCAAAATGAGGGATTGGGCCGGTCGGGTGGATTGGATAATGGGTCTAAACAGGCCGGGCTGTACTTTGTTTTGAATGAATAACGGAAATATCTATACTTTGTGCAGCTTACATGTCTTCTCCCTGTCACATTGAACTCACTTTGTCTGAGAAAGAAGAACCTGTTAAAAAGGAGGTTAGTTGTTTAATCTTTTATTTTCTTTAAAACTTGCTACTCAATGGTATTTGCTGCCTGCTTTTTTGAGCAAGATCGGTAAATGTTAACTAACCGTGAGTCATTTGTGGATCTTGCAGCCTGAGACTCAGTTGGCTCCTAGAACCAAGAAGAATCAAGCTTAAGTCAGGGATGCAACCTCTTCAGTGGGAGTCACAATTTGTTGGTAGAAAGAATCTGTTTTGTTTTCATTTATTGTCTCAAAACCGTGTGTTTCCATTTTTAAAGATTATTATCCTATGTTCAACTATGAGTAATCTGCTTTATGAAATTAAAATTTTGAACGTAGCTTGTTTCATTTGGAAGTTTTAAATGCTCAATTGTTATATGGATAAGTAAGACTTTTTAACATCTTTTTCTGATTGGTCAAGTTCATGTCTGATTTTGCCATTTCTGTTGAAACATAATTATGTTTGTTGTGAAAAGAATGTCATGCGAATCTGTGTTTGACTGTTCGGTGTGGAGGCGCGTAGAATCTTGCAACATCATGGTTGAATTCGGTCATAGTTTCATCAAAATTTCTCTGACGTTTCGGTTTTAGCCTAAAGTACATCAATTTCGATTACGGATGTAAACTCAAAATTTAGTCTATTGGTCTAACCTTGGCAATACGGTTGCAACAAATTCTTCAGCGATAAAATGCGAGTATGAAGTAAACCATTGTGCTAATAATACTTTGGCACATTACTCTTGAATAGGCGATAAGTAGAGCTTTGAAGATACAAACAAGAAACACACTGTTCACAGTGTATACAAAATACCCTTAAAGTATTATTCTCATTTCAAACCTAAACGTATTTTAACAACTTTTAGTTAGTTGCTTAACTTAGTCAACAAGTTAGTTAGTTAGTTGTTAGCTCTCCACTTGTATATAAATTATTTGCTTAAACAAAAGCCAGAAGCCGACTCCTTTTATTATTTGTTCCGGAGCTGGAAAAAAAAAAGCAAAATTGACCTAAAAAAATTGGGAATAACTTAACTATACTATCATGTAGCCATTAGTAGAGTTACCATGGTGCATAATGTATAAATAGGGCCCACCAACTGTTTGTATGTGCATCATGTAGCTAACTGGCTACATGATGATGTATCTTAGTTATTCCCAAAAAAATAACATCATTATAAATGATGAAAACAAATAACATAAAACATGACTAAAGGATATTGTATATTTTACATATTAAAAAAAGCCTCCGGCTTGAACAATGAAATGCAACTTCAATTAATTGATTATTAAGAAGAGCTTATTACGTCTTATGTCTGAAAGATCTTTTTTCTCTATTTATAAAGATCTTTTTTCTCGATCCACAAACTGTATTGGGTTCTCAAAGATCTTGTTCCTCCCATCTATTTCCTAACAATCTCGATTAACAAAAGGTTCGGGTTCTTGGGAACTTGTTCCTCTCATCTGTTTTTTGCTTCCAGTTGACAAAAAAAATGTTAGGGTTTGATTTCAAAGGGTTATCGTTCAAAATCGAAGCTTCTGGTTTGAAATGCTCTTGCTTCTAGTATCAGGTCAAGGTTTGATTCTTTTGTTCGATTTCATGGTCATCTAGGCTACTAGTTTGATTTCGAAGTCGGATGATAAGAATCAATTTAGAAAAATAGATGAAATATAATAGAGAACAAGGAATAGGAGATCGATAGGTATATTAAGGTACTGTAATAGGTTGGATTACAAGAACGAAAGGAAATACGAGAAGAAGAACAAGTAAAATCAGAAGCAGATCAATCAGATGCTCCCCTGCCAAAATCAAAGAAGAACCACGTTCTTCCTACCCAAGCTTCACAGCCAATAACCAAACCAAATAACTCTCGATACCTCCTATCTACTCTTTATCAGCTTTATATATTATTATTTAACTAAACAGGCCTAGTCCCAATGGGCTATTACTAAAACAAAAATGAGTCATGGCATATTCTCTATCAATACCACCTCCATAAAGAAGGTAACCATAGCATCGAGTTCTCCCTTCTCACTTAATGATGGTAGCTTGCTAATGTTGCTCTGCAAGAATGAAACATGTATTATATTAAGAAATGGTTTATGTCCAGCCCTCATTATGACTTTGTTATCATGATGTTCCTCTTGTTTCTCATCATAAACATAAAGGGCTTCATCTCCCTGCAATTTTGTTGGATAAAGTAGCCTCTTTACCAACACCTTTTGTGCATACCAAGATACAAAAGGAGCCCAACCAGACAAATTTTATTCAAAATCTCCTTAAACAACCTCTGTGGAACACAAACACTATACTTGGAATACAAGTTAATCAAATTCAAAGAGATATTCTTTTCATATGTCCATAGATTCAGGTAACTCTGTGTCTCAATCTGCGACTTTTGTTTCAGACACCAAACAACAGCAGGTAATGCCCTCACATGTGCAGAGCTGATGAATCCATTTTGGTGAGTCCATACCATATGTGAAAACAGGAAAAGCCCGTGCCCTGTTTGCCCCTCGAGTGGGAGTGGAGTGGGAAACAAATCCCCTTCAAGCACATGCTCTAGGTTTTTAGGCTCAAAATCCATGTCATTGTCGTAGCAAAGCAATAGGAAACCACATTGTTCAACATCAACACTCAATTTGATGAAGCCTTTAGAGCACCAAATACAATAATCATGATACACACCGGGTAGCGTTTGTAGTGCTTTCATTTTAAAAGATAGCTTCTTATCACGTGCCTTTTTGGAAGCTTGAGCTATCATTTTAGGTTTTATAGGTCCGAGATTAAATTTAGCAAGATCACACACCACTGCCATAGCTTGGCTACTACATTTTTCATTTTACATATGAGCCCAATTTAAAAACACAAAACTGGATAAAGGCCCAACCCAAATCCGCATGACGTAAACCCCAGGGAGGGAGTCGTTATAGTTACAAACCCTAGACCCGCTATTTGATTCTTTGTTGGGGTGGCCTCCGAAGAAAACAGCATTTTCACCGGCGAT
>JAUEJL010093010.1:0-14017 GCA_032274825.1 Drosophyllum lusitanicum
CTACGATACGATTAGGTTCTCTTGCCTATTTGTGTTGTAGTCGTGCTAAATAACTCGGATTTATAAATTTAAAACTGATACGCTACACGCACAACAATACTGCTAGGCCAAAGGCCCTTCGGTATCGATATTATTTATATGTATAAGTTGTTATTGGATGTGTGATTTGTGTAATAAATGTAGCGTTGGTACTTGTATTGACAAGGGAAAAAACACAAAAAAATTAAAATTTTGTACAAAATTCGTTGCCTGGCCGTCGTCGATGTGTTGATAAATATTTAGTCGCTAGTATGCAGCTAAAAAGTAACTCGCAAATTTGTTGCTGATTATTTTATAGAAAAATTATGTAATATCATATCTGTCACTAATCTATTACTTTGACATTCCGTTGCTAATCACATTGCTATTTGCTTTCAACGAAAACGAACTTATAAACAAATTCTTCGCCAATCCATCTCTAAAACTTTCGTCACTAATCTTACACTAGCAACAATGTTCTCTGCAAAAATAAAAAAGCGTCGCAAAAAGCAAAATAACTTGATACCTTTTATGAAAATACATTGATAAATTACATTAAATTTGCTATTATTTTTACTATTAAAAAAACATGTCCTTTATGCCAATAGTGTTTTGTTTAATATGTTTATGTTTGTTCTTGATGTTCTTGAGACTGTTCGAATGTTTAACCACAACCCAAAACCTCCACATCCTTCATGTCCTTCATCTTTGATATGAATGTGAATTAGTGACTATTAAAATCCAAGACACAATCTTTTTCATCACCAATCTTGCTATCGGTCACAACAGGTCAAATCAATTACTTATGAGCTGAACATGATAATGGAAAATCAAACAAACAAACATTAAAACAGATAAGAAACATGGATAAAAAACTTAAAATTTGAAAACTAACAACAAGTCAACAACTTACAAACCCTAACTTTTAACAACTAGAAAAATTACAAACCTTAAAATCATCGGTGAAAGGCTAAAAGCTACACATAGGAGTGAGATGGTGAGGAAGAGAGAAAAATGGGTGAAAAGCAGTAGCAAAGGAAATACAAATGCAAGTGAGAATAATGATAATGATGATGGTGATGAGGATGTGGTGATGAAGGCGGTGACATGTAGATACTATTTTTATAAGTTACTTCAAAAGTTAAAAAAATATTAAACAAAAAGGTTATTGTCAAACAAACTAGACCAATCTTTCATGGATGTCCCAAAAATTACTATCCCTGCTCATATTATTCTAGTAAAATTTATAGAAAATACTATAATATCATAAATTGATTAATTAACATGGAAAATAAGAGGATTATAATATTATCAACACACAAAATGTTGCTATTCTCTAAAATACCACTTCCTTCTCAAATCTTCATCAATAGTCACTATGTCATTAGTCACATGTTTTTACATTCTACCCGACAACCAAAAACCATAGATGTGGTGGTTATGGCTTCTTGATCATACCTTTGGCAGAACCCTTTATTTTCTCCTTCCCCTTATGCACCTCGGACACAAATGTTCGAGCATAATTAGTCATTTTTGATTTAAACGATTCAGATTCCTTCCATACAACCGAAGGCGATTCCACCAATTCCACTTGCCACGAAATCCTTTTGTTCATTGGTCCTTCTTTCCGAGGAAGATCATGAGTAACCATATTTCCCAATGGCGGCGGACCTTTGTTTGATTGCAGATAGTTGCCATAATGAGTCTTCAATCTAACTTCAGAACAAATCTCAGTCATCAATGGTAACCATTGAAGCGCGGAATTCCATTTTCCGGTTATCGAAGAATCATCAACAATCATCACCGGATTATTTGGATTTGAATTCCCGATACGAGTTTGAGTAACTTTCAAATATCGAGCTCTCATTCCTGGAATTGAAGGCTTGTTGGATGCTGTTAAGTATTTTCCGTAACAACTTTTTAATGATATACAATCATCATCAATGACTTCCACCGTCCAATAAGTATTCATCGTTGAACCATCTCGTGATTGGGATACTGATTCTTCATCGGTTTCTGCAAATAGGTACTTATCTCGATAGCTTTTTAGGCGAATGGTTGATTTATTAGGGAACAAATCCATTTCAACCTCGATAACGATTTGAATAATCGAGCAAAATGGATTAAATGATGCAAGATGATTAAACAAGGTTTGTTTATGATTAAAAACCCGAATACGTTGTTTCATGTATAATCCTTCCAAAGACAAATGTAAAATTAGGTTGATTAATTGTATCCTAACATTCAGAAGAAAAATGTTAGGCACAAATCCTTTGTTTTTTTGTTTAATTATAGCGTTACTTTTGACTTTAAAACATTTTGTTTAACGGATTATAAAATTTCAAGAGTTAATTATGTATTTGGTCCTTGTGGTTTACCCAGTTTTGTCTTTTTTGCTTTATAATTTATACTATGTGTCCTTGTGATATACATTTTGTTCCAATATAGGTCTCTGGTGCATTTCAAAAGACAAAAATGTCCTTATTTTTTTCATTTATTTTAGAGTAAATTATGCCAATGGTTCCTATGCTTTAGTCCAAGTAACTGATTTGATCTTTTAAGATAAAAAATTACGTCAATTGTCATATTATTCACCTTTTGCTTCTGATTCAGTCCTTTAATCTAACTCCATCTAAAATGGCCACTAATTGACTTAGTCAAAGGGATATTTTTATTTTACCCGCTATCTCTCCTAAATATTAGTCTTCTTATCCACTTAGGAATTTGAAGAAACCTAACATATTAGGTCATCAATGGCAGCATCAAACAAACAAACCAACACCACCACCTGAAAAATAAATCAAAAACCCACATAAAATAACAAGATTTGTTGATTTGCTCATGAATTCTAAATCGGTGGTGATGCAATTAATCAAACTCACATACCTAACTACTTAGTTTATATAACACCCCATATTACCACGACACAATATTATCCGTTTGCTCCATTGGCTCACGGCTTTATTTCAGACAACCAGACGAGAACTTTCCAGGGGTCACCCATCCTTGGATTGCTCATGTCCAAACACGCTTAATTGCAGAGTTCGCATAAGATCTGTCATGTTTGTGTCCCTAAAACGCGTTGTGTGGTGTAAGGCAAAAGTATACTTATAAGCCCAACACCTCTCCTGTCTACGACCGATGTGGGATTCGCCTAAGGTATTACAGTTTAGCAACAAATACCCAAATATTGATTCAGTCCTAATAAATAAATATGGGATACTTTTTTTACCCATTATACCCAACTACCTATTTTTCATTATCAGTAACAAGATTTAAACGAGTGTGAATCCGAGATTATGATAAATCTGGGTTTCTTTGATTGTTAATCGTGAAAACACCTAATAAAGTTGAAGATTTTGATTTGAATGGGTCCAAATCCAAGATCTTATATTCAACTGACATTGATTGCTGGCAGCTCATCGGTTTTCATTATGAAAGGGGGAGGATTTTCTTTGATCGCTGATGCATCCGACGATGGCGCAAGGACCGGCAGTAGTGGATTAGGCGATGATGAGATGAAGTCTCCAATGAACACAAACACTCCAAAAAGCCAAATCGGAGAGTCGTCGGTGATAAGAATAGGGAAATGGTGGGTAAGGAGAAATAGGCAATGGCGGTGGTGGTGATGTTAGTGTCTTTTACGAAAGAGGGGTTGCGATGTTCATTTAGTTCAGGTGGTGGCGGTGATGTCAACAGAGAGAAATATGGCGCTAGTGGTTGTGATGTCGGCCACTATGGTGGTGGAGCCGTGGAGGTAAGTGGGGACTTGAGAAAGAGAAAAAGAGAAGAGAGCGCTCTAGTGGGGTTTGTGAGTTTCTATGCAAGGTTTTAACTTTGGGTGATTTTATTTGGACCCCTTGATAATATAAATTGACCCATGTGGTGTGATATAAATGAGTGTATGATATGTATTGAAAACTGTAATGAATTAATATGATATGTCTTATATGTTATAGAGAATGGTCCAAATAGTAGCAGTCTTTGACTTTAATTAAAAAAAGGGGTGGAGTGAATTAGAGATAGACGGAGTCTTAATTTTAATTAAAAAAGAGGAGAGATAATCAATAATGTACAAATAATGACAATTAACATCCAATATTCCAATATAGATGGATGTTAGCTTAAATGACCGAGTCAGGATTCAAAAACAAAAAGTAAATATTGGAGCCTATTGACGTAAAGTTTCATCTTAAAGAACCAAACTAGTTTCTTGGACTAGAGCACGAAGACCAATTTAGTGATTTACTCTTTATTTTAGCCTTTATACATTGAAAATATGAACCTAAATTATAGAGTTGTTCAATCGGTCTTCGACTGAACCGGGTTTCACCAGTTTTAAAACCAAACCAAATCAAGGCTGAAATATTATGAAACTTGGCACTAAAGATCGTCCGATTAAGAAACATGACATTTCAATGTGCAGCGATTTCGAACCAGTTTAGCGAAATAAGGTACGGTAAATTCGGTCTAGACCGGTTTCGACACCCATAAATACTACATAATACTCATTAAATTAAAATTATAGAAAAAGTTTAGATAAAAACAATTAGTCTTCGACCGAATAGGGTTTCACTAGTTTTAAAATCAAACCGAATCAAGACAGAAATATTATAAAACTTGACACTAAAGATCAACCGATTAAGAAACATGACATTTCGATATGCAACGATTTCAAACCAGTTTAACGAAATAGGGTAAGGCAAATTCGGTCCTGACCGGTTTTAACTTTTATACACCCGTAAATACTAAATAATACTCGCTCTCATTAAATTAAAATAATACATAAATTTTAGATAAACACAATCAGTCGTCATCATTTCAAACAAGTTGAATTATTGTTTGCGTAAAGTCTATGTTTTTCTCATCTCACCCAACACTACTAAAAAACTCACAACGCCCCATCTTCACTCACCTTCTTCTGGTTGAGCAGCTTTGAAAATCGGAATCCACACTCACGCCGCCATTGATACACCTGTAGAGAGAGAAAATCAACTACATAAATACTTGGCTTCGAACAAATCTGGTCGTCTATTGATTCCTCGTTTCGTTTTTCCCCCCAATTTTCAAGATCAGCTCCTCCGCCGTCGGAGATATCTCTCTCCACCGTCGCCGGAACTCAGTCACTGATTTGTTGTGAAACTGAAGATAATTATGAAGAAACTTAGGAGTTTTTACATGCATTTAAGGCATCCGCATACTATAAAGCGGAAATGGATCTACCCATTAGCTGTCGGCTCAACCGTCTTTCTCTTTCTCCTGTTCCTGATAACCCTAACTTCACTTGACGGCAATCGTCTCTACGGCTACTACGCCACCGCCGGAAACTCTGTATTCGTTGAAGATAAGCTCCGTCCTATAGGTATCTCTGATGTTCCTCATCCGCCTCGATTCGCCTACCTTATTTCTGGCTCGAATCACGACGGCGTTATGCTCCGACGGACTCTTCTTGCTCTGTACCATCCAAATAACCACTACGTTGTCCATCTGGACGCTGAATCTTCGCCGGAGGAGCGACATGAGTTGCATGAGTTTGTGAAAAACCATCCGATTTTCATGAAATTCGGTAATGTGGTGATGATCACGAAGGCTAATCTCGTGACCTATCGTGGACCCACTATGGTGGCGAATACACTTCACGCAGCGGCGATCCTGTTGAGAGAAGGTGGGGATTGGGATTGGTTTATCAATCTCAGCGCCTCTGATTACCCCCTTGTCACTCAAGACGGTAAATTTCTTATTCTGTACTGTTAATCCATTACATTTCTGTTGTTATGCTATACAGGCTTTGATATTTTCGTCTTTGCTACAGATCTGCTTCATACATTCTCTTCCCTACCAAGGGATCTTAATTTTATTGATCATACAAGCAATATTGGATGGAAAGAGTAAGATCTTTTTTTATTGTGTTAAAGAAATCTTCTAAGTCGAATAATCAGATCCTTTGTAGTTTACTGATCTAAGTGACTGTGTGTTATCTAGGTTTCAGAGAGCAAAGCCTGTCATTGTTGATCCTGGGTTGTATATGACGGAGAAAACTGATGTTTTTTGGATCACACAGAGAAGAAGTGTACCGACAGCCTTCAAATTATATACAGGTTTGTTATGGCATCTTTTTCTAGCCACAGAATTTTCTAGTTCATTCCTATTAGCCATTTATAGTAATTAGCTTTGCATATTGGCTTTGGCTTTGGCTTTTGGTTGTTTTATCAATTGAGGTATCCATAATTGTGATGTGGACATATAGTTATGTCACTACCAAATCATTCAATTTTGAATATGAAATTATTTGAGATTGAAACAAGTTATTATGTTTTCCAATATGCATCTACAAAATCTTTATGGGCTGTCTGACATCCGTGTTTACTTGATTTATCTCAGCTGAGCATGACTTGTTTCTGGTGTTTCAGCTATCGTTTTTTTAACTTGCGTTCCCAGGTCCAACCTAGGTTGTGCTTGTGAACTTTGAGCCTTGGCTTAAGTTGATTTAGAGGTCTAGTTTCATGTGACCTGGTTTGGCTGTCAATATTTTGATATAAAATGCTTTTGATAGTTTATTATTTTGTATGACAATTCCTCATGACAATTCCTCACCTTGGTGTTTCGATTTCTTCAATATAAATGGAAATAGTCTTTCTTGGATCTATGAGTAGTAGTATTGAACATTTATGAGATGTAATAAGAGTTCTTGTGAAACGGTGAATGTAAGCAAATCGCTAAATCATGCACATGTGTGTGATCTTTGAATATTCATGAGGTATAATAGATCCTATTGATTGAGCTTGTGCATCTCTTTGGTATATTGAGTTTAAGATTTTGTAGTGTTTTCCTTGATGTAACGAATTTAGGAACTCAAGGCGGATGGTTTTGGGGGGAGTTTGTAACATCTCGTTTGTAGTGGTTGTAATTGTTTGTTTTGAGCTTTTTAGTTTTTACAAACCTCTGCTTGGGAGCTACCTGTGACTTTTTGCTATAAGCCATGGGCCCATTGATACCATAAGAATCCATCTCACAAGATCTACATTATTAAAATATTCTGTAGTGACAGGTTTGATAGTGGGTGTTTGGGTAAGCATATTACAGGAGCTTATTAGCTTATTAGAGGGGCTTATTATTTTATTAACTTAGGGGGTGTTTGTTTTAGCTTATTTAGGTCTTATTTTCCGGGCTTATTTTTCATAAGCTTGTTTTTCCTGACTTATTTTTTATGAGTCTGGCTTATTTTCTTTTTCTAATTCATAATAAGCTCAAAAGTCAGAAAATAAGCCAGAAAAAACTAGCTTATTAAAAATAAGCCCGGAAAATAAGCCCTAAATAAGCTAAAACAAACACCCCCTTAAAAGTGTTTGGATTAGCTTTTTAGCTTAAGCTTATTAGCTTATTAAGGCCTTAATAAGCTCATTTTAAAAGAGATTATGGAGTTTATTAACCAAAATTTAGTTAACTACCCTTCTCATTCTTCTACTTTTTTTGTCAACCTTATATAATGTAAGTACCTTAATAGGTAAGAATATATTTTTTTGGTAATTTCCCTTCTATTTGTAGATAACTTTTAAAGTAATAAGCTATAAGCTAATCCAAGCACCATACCGGCTAATAAGCTAATAACCCCCTTAGTATGGAAAGCACCCGTGGGTCTGGATCCAAGATGGGTTCTTTTATAGGATCTGTTGGGCCTGGCACCTCCCAATTCCCATTAATACAAAACCATGTGTGTTCTTTAAATATATTTGCTTGAACGTGGAAGAAATATAAATTTAAGTCCTTTCCTTCACTTGTCATTTATAATCGTTAATCTTGAATTTTAATATATATGTTATTTTTAGCATTTGTAATCCTGTTGAAGACCTGCAAACCCATTTAAAACAATCAATCTTGATCCTGTCCAAAACCTGCCAAATAAATTTCTAAATATAACAACTTATGCTTTTGTGGGTTGATGTTTTTTTCACCAAAACCCTCGCCTTTGTACAGTGCAGACCCTTATGACCTGCCGCCATGTATCTTTAAGTCAATGAAACATAGTTTAGTTTACTCATCTCTATTTAATCATGTCTTTGTACAACTGTCCTTTGAATTTTTGTCCTACAAAATTTCCGATAAACATGTCACTTCGCGAAAATGGTAGATTTGGGCAGAAAAATATCGGTTTATATACATAGTTCTAATGATGGCTGGTTTTGCATTTTACATCAGGATCTGCTTGGATGGTTTTATCTCGCTCTTTCATTGACTTCTGTGTATGGGGTTGGGACAATTTACCACGGACAGTCCTTATGTACTATGCAAATTTCATCTCCTCACCCGAAGGCTATTTTCACACAATTATATGTAATGCAAAAGAGTTCAGCAATACCACCGTGAACAGTGATCTTCACTTTATAACATGGGACAACCCTCCAAAACAACATCCTCACTACCTTACATCACAAGACATGCGAAGAATGATTGATAGTAACGCCCCGTTTGCAAGAAAGTTTCATCAAGATGAAACAGTGCTTGACAGGATCGACTCTGAACTACTGTTCCGAGGCCCAGATATGATTGTTCCCGGTGGGTGGTGTGGTGGGAGTCGTGAAAATGGTTCAGACCCGTGTTCTGTGGTTGGGAATCTGACCCGACTTGAACCTACTCATGGGGCAAAACGGCTTGAGATTCTTGTAAACTCACTTTTGTCAGATGAGAGTTTTAGACCGAGACAATGCAGATGACTTGAGTGGCGAATGTTGATTGGCTGTAATTAGTTCGTGTGCGCAAATATAATCACCGCCATGTGGCTTATTTAGTTTCGCGACATGTGGCAGGCACCAGACTCGATCGGCACATTATACTGCTGAAGAAAGCAAGGTAATGGTGATGGTGATGATAATGAATTCTTTATTTAATGTGGGTTTTTGTTGTAGTAAACATGTGACTTCGTGCCAATTCTTGTTAGAACCCTAATCCACCAATTTTTATAGCTTTTTAAAGGGGTTCAGGGGGTCGTGGTGAAACCAACAAAGGATGTCTGTATTGAATTATTAGTCCTTGGAAAGAGGTGGTAATTTTATGCCATTTTTGTGGGCACAAGAACAATGCTGTAAAATATATCACAACTTCAAGTTATGTCACAACATGCTTTTGTTTGTTGATTTGATTTTTTTAGTTGAAAGAATCTATTCTTGTGTAGCTGTGGAGAATTTCTTCTTTCCTTTTGTTTTCAGACATTTTTTCCATTTTCATCTATGAAAAACTGCTGAAAACAAAATGTTAGATGAAAAATACACCAAAGCTAAGGGCGGGGGTGGGTGACAATGGCGATCGATGGTAGACTCTGGCGTTTGATCGATTATAATGAAATTATTTATTTATCTACGTACCCGGTGTTTACAGTGATTCTTAAAATCTTGGTTCTAAGTCTAAAAGTAGTTTAAAGATTGTGTTAATAAAAAAAAACTATTCATCTAGGTTTATAAAGTAACTATAGATGTCATTCTATTCATGAATTGTTTTTAATATGTAGTTTTTATCTGATTCTTGAATTAATTTGATTCAGTGGATCTCAACTCAATAAGTAGTAGTATCTTTATTCTTATCTTGATAGATAAGAAAGGCAGGAATTCGTGTTATGTTAGTCTTGTATTGCATGGTGTATATCATTCACTCATTTAATATTGAAACTCAAAGATTAAATTTTATTGTTGATTTAATGCATCTTAAAATTCCAATCTTTTAAAGAAACCCCTCTTTGAAAGTTGATCTTCTAGAGAGTTGATCCGTACAAAACTGTTTTTAGTTATACACAACAAGATACAATTAGTTAATATATATAAGTTTATTATGTATAACTACTTTTGTTGTGTAAAGATTACATCGTTATTTAATACCTTTTGGTCTTTTGGAAGTCTCAATTAGTGCATGTGAGATTGAGCAATGGGTTGGGTATGGAATCTTTTGTCCTCTTTTCAAAGCATCATTATTAGTGCCAGGCTCACTAGTCCTAAAAACAGCTATATTTATTTTGGAAGATGGTAAGTAGTGTAATGGATATGAGGGGTATATTTTCTTCTGTTAAATTTTTGTATGTATTATTCTAACTTTTTTTTAACAGTAAAATAAACCTTTTCATTAATCCAGACACAAAATTACAGCCTCAAAAAATTTACTAATAACCTAGACTTGTACACACTTAACTTATTGCTAATGAAGTTGTAGGGAATGCTATTTACAGTTTACTCCTCCATCCATCACATTACATTGATACATCCAGTTCTTAGGATAAACACTTAATTGTACATATTATACATGCTGTATTTTCATTACTAATGATCTGAAAGCAAAACCTGTCAACAAACTAACTCGAGCATAAAGGAATCTACAAAGCAAAGAAACGCAGATGTCCCGATTAGGCGATTGCCAAGCTTAACCGCCAGCCACCAGGTTATGTGACAAAACAGACTTGCTGCCGGAAAAAACAGCCCATCCTCACCACGGTCAAGCTGAGGATTAGAGTGAGAACAAAGTGCACGTGTGAATTAATGTATATTTAAAAACTATCTCCTTTTGAAGATGGGTTTTGGATATTTTACGCTAATACCTTAATTAGCGAGGCCAAATATCGGCCAAATCTGAACAATAGCAAATGTTATAAAAATACTAACAAGATGCTAGCAAAATCATGTACAAATAAATACAAATGGAAAAGAAAAACAGCAACAACCATTACAAAAACAAAGGGGAAGAGCACCAATTTGCCCAACATAATTTTCTACTCAATTTGCCTTTTGAATTCAACCAAATAAAAACTGTACTAGTACTTCGGGGTGGCGCCTATAAGATTAGCCGAGATGTAGAACGCCTTCGAGTTCATATATAACAACAAAATTCCAGCATAGACAAAAGAGGTTAGTCTCGAAGGCAAGTTAGTGGTTACCTTGCTAGAAAACATCTTTGAACTTTGGGGTGCTGACTAGATAAATAGTCCCTTGGTATTTACATACCTAAAGAATTTAGAGAGATGTGATAAATGGAATCTGGATAAATAGAGCATCTTCGTCGTCTCTGCTAATAGGAACCTGGATATTGGAACCGCACTTTCAATTCTTCTATTGATTTTTTGAATGGGGGGCCATTGATATTGGATAATGGAAAATTGTCGTTTATCTAATAACGAGATAGAGGTAGCTTGCGCATTGCGACGGGTATGTCGTATCTTTAACATAGTTTTTGAGATGGGAAACTAATTCATGAGAGAACTATAAAAGCACATGTCATTGCTTTTAATAAACTTGGTTCATATTTTGTAATTTGTATCAAATAGAAAGCTGATCGCTCGCTGTTGCTCGCTTGCCTTGCTTGCTGCACTCTGTTCGTGCTCCCCCGGGGGATCACTCACTGGGCCCTCCGAGAGGAAGATGAATGTCATTTTCTTCTTTCCCCGGGATACTATTGGCTTACTCTTCTTTTCCTTATATTTACAACATTATTTAAATTGCTTCACATAGTGGAATATACACATTGCAGTTTAAAAAAAAATAGAATACACATTATTTATATCATATTGTTCTATGATAAATAAAATACACATAGTCAAATACATCTTATTTGAAAATGCATCTACCAGACTCTAATATAATTTTTGTTTATCTAAACCCAATTCTTTCAAGTTCAACTACTCCTTTCTATGGCACAACCACCATCACTTTGTCACCAACTTTCATTTACTTTAATTTATTTTATTAATAAAAATTTAAAATTAAATAATTTTTTAGTATTATGATTTTAAAAAATACATTTTTTATCTAAACATTATATAACGATAAAATTTATATTGAATTATAGATAAAATAAGACGGTCACGAATATATATTTATATTCGTACCGAACATTATGTGTTACAAGTTACCGAAAAAACATATAATATACAAATTAATTATATTACTATAGTAATAAAAAAAATTAAATATAAAAAATTGGGTCCAGCATACAAAGCGGAGTGACTAGAAAGGAGTAGGAATGCAGGCAGTTGGAAAAAAGAAGGGTAAAACCGTAAAAAGAGGACGCAAAAAGTAGAACTTTGGACCTTACTTCAAAAATAGAATGCTTTTACCATTAGACCAAAGCTACAACGTTGTTTACTATCTTTACTAAAATATATAAAATGAAAGGGAGGGTGGTTGTTCAAATCTCTGCATAAATGGTATATAGTATAACTAGTTTAATGCCTCGTGTAAAAATACAGGGATTGTTTATATAAATTTTAAATAGTTATAGTACGAAATCTTAAACATATAATAAATTTATATATCGATAACAAATCAAGAAACATTCATGAAAATCGAAAGATAAAGAAAGGAAATTGATATAATCATGTATTTGCGCTGATAGTTGTTAGCCATTTTAAAAAATAAATTAGGATGATTAATGGGAAAATTCTAAGAATAATTTGAAGCAATTTTGAAATAGAGGATTCTTGGTAAAGATATTCTAAAAATAAGTTGATGATATCATAAACATATTCTTTTAATGTATTTCAAAGATTAAAGATTTGGACTTTTACAAACATCATATTAAATTTATAATTTAACCCTAATTAGTGTTGTAAAACTCTTTTTCCAAGGCCGAGTACTCGTAACAAGGTGAGTGACCTTGCTGAGTTGAGGTGAATCCGAGTATTGCAAAACTCGACCCTAATTCGGTCAAACTCAGGATGATTCACTCTTAAATTTTTTTATAAATTCTTAGTCTCCTTGGTTCTCATAATTAAAGTCATTAATACATACCTAGTTTTCTCATGTCATGAGTTAACAGCTTGTTTAAGTATTTATTTTCTAATTCTATAGTCCCATGAACGTATCATACCCTATAATTTTGAAATTTATATATAAAAGTTCCAATCTGAATAGTCCCCACCTAGGCTGATTACTCGCTACACCCTAGTCGGCCGCTTGAGTACCGCCTAACGAGTTTTACAACATTGACCCGAATTTACCAAATTCTAGTTTTAAGATTGACATTGAATGGTTTTAAATTGACGAAAATTTCACTTTATTTTAGGCTTTTTAGCTTAGATGTGTCACCAACTGATTTACTTTTTAGCAAAACCGTGCGGTATTATCTCTTACTAATCCTAGTTAAAGAGGTGTTTGGGTTAGCTTATTAATTTCAGTTTATGCTTATTAGTTTATTCGCTTATTATGTAAAATATGGTGATTACCTTATTCGCTTATTAGCTAATAAGCGTGAGTGCTTAGCGCTTATTAAGATAAAAAGACTAAAAAAGACTGGAAGGTTATATTACACTTTTCTTTATCAAACTTCAATTTTTACATCAATTGCCTTTTTTCTTTCAAATCTTATAATACAACTTATCGATTATGGCGAAGAAAAATCAATTAAAAAACATATAATTCAAGTAAAATTCCTTACACATTATTTCAAAGGCTTAAGGGTATGTTTGGTATGGAGCTTTTTGAAACTTATTGGAGCTGATAGCTTTTTATTTTAAAAGAAAAAACTACAAGTCATGTTCGGATGAAAAGGCTGGAAGCTTTTTTTAAACAAAAAAGCTCTGAAATAAAAAGTTTCTTGAAGTAGCTTTTAAAATTAGCTAGAAGCTTTTTATATACCAAATTACCTAAATATCCTCTTTAATTGTTTTATAATTCCTCCAATTTTTATAATTTGTCATTTTGTCATTTTACACTATTAAGCTCCAGCTACCAGCTAATTTTCCGAACACATATATAACTAAAATAAACAACTTCCAGCTACCAGCTACCAACTTCCAGCTTCCAGCTACCAAGCTACTATTTCCGCCAAATACGCCCTAAAGAAGTAGTAAAATGTAATTTGCTATATAACTGACTATAAAAATGTAACATCCAGAATTTTATTTATAATTTGATACGAGAAATGTATCAAGTGTTATATGAGTTATAAACGGATATATATGATTATAAACTAGAGGGGTCAAAACCGTCAGTATAAGAACTGTTATAGTCAAGGGACCATTTCTGCA
>JAUEJL010093021.1:0-14017 GCA_032274825.1 Drosophyllum lusitanicum
TATAAAATTGAATCTGTGTCTTAAGAGCCTCTAGCAACTTTCTGCTAGATGATGTGGTGTACAATATTTCACATATACTTTCTTAATACTTAGAAATATAATTATACATTTAGTTTATATAAAAATGCATGGTTTAATATATTTTTACATTTGTTACAAATACTTATAACACGTACTTAGAAATTAAATACGATGATCTTATGATGCCTTGTCATGGTTACTGGTTAGGGTGGCATTGGTGTTTGCTTCATGGATATGTCCGATGTCCTGCCTTCCACTTTTTTGAATATATCTTTGTATTGAACTATAATAAACCGAACTTATCATTATATAAAAAAATGAAATTTGATTATGTATGTTTGAAAGATACCTTAGGTAATTATGTCTAAAATAGTTTTGGAAACACTGTAACACCCCATAATTTATTATTTTAAAAAAATTAAATAACATTTTATAGGCATAAGTTATATTTCACAAAAGATGAGTAGTTCAAAGTTCATAATCAAACTTGTTACAATACTAGATGACATGTTTAACATACAAGCTAAATAATTGGATTTATACCAAAAAAAAAAAGAGGCATCATGTCTAAAAGCTTTTTCTCAAAAGAGCTGTCACATTATAACGGGGTCTTGCCTTTATCTATAAGAACCTGAAACATGTTATAATCATATGATAAACAATAGTTTAGTGAGCATACAAAACATATGCATTGTGTATCACATACGAGCATATAATGATACATGAAATTCTATAACATCTAAATCATGCAACCGCTCCCCACAAACATATAGATACATATCAACTATCATGAGGATTGTGTATCACAGGACACGACATGACCGTGTCAATACTTGACACGTTGGTGTTACCTTGACCAACACGACTATGTCAATCGGTTATGGTTATGTCTACTAGGGCTTGAACATGCTCCGTGTCACAAAAAGTCATAGTCGTGTTTGCCATCACGGTCTGATGACACGACCTACCCAAAATGGATACGCATGTGTCCCTTGCACGACCAAGAGGTCTCTTCAATCTAGCAACTAGCGGCAATTAAGTTAAGTATTTACTGGTTAAAAAGAATTCAAAGATTATAAAATATTTTAAAATGATAAAACTAAGAATTTATTTAAATATGATATTTCGCAATGTTATAAAGCGCAAATATGATACTTGTAAATCTCGGTGGGGAAAAATGATATTTTAATGTTTAAGAATATAATAACACCAAAAATTATGTATAATCATTAATATATAAATATATTTTAAATTATGATTGCGTATACAATAGATTTTTTAGATTTTAATATTAGTTCTATAATACATTCTCTAACACATATATATCAAAATCCGTATTATAGATTTAATGTTTAAAAATATATAAAATAAATTTAATATTAACAATTCTCAAAAAATATAAGAACTAGTATATAAAAATTTTGTTTAATATTACATAACTTATTAACTATATCGCATAACCTTTAATATAATAACTCAAATTATTAAAATAATTGACTTATTATATATAAATTTAAAATATAGTTTTATTAGTTAGACGTTTAAAAGTTAAATTTGATTCTTTAATTTTAGATAAATGAATGATAATATTATATAATTAATATTGATTTATTATATTAAAGATCAGAATCGTATAATAAATTTTATTTAAATTAGTCTTTTATTTATATTAGAATACAGAAGATTCACCTTTTTAAGTTATAAGAAATTATTATCATAAATGCTCAAGTACGATAATATGTATATTTAGTCATATCAAAACCTCACATTATACATGAGGTCATAATAATAATGCTTTTAAATTTCTCGTGAAATGTAACATCTTATTTTCTTTTTCACATTTTTTTGCGTTTTTAATTTAATATTACGTGTTAACCTTAATCTTCATTAGCATTGTTTTATTAAATTATATATGTGTCTAACACTCTAAGTCTCTAACTAATAACATTCCCTTTTCTTGTTTTTATCTATATGTCATTTTATTCGTTACCGTCCTATGATCTTTCTATATTTAAAATACATTACTTATTTAGTTATTTAGTTAGAAGATTACTATTCTTTTTTAATCAAGAAAAAAGTTTTAAAAAATAAATATATATGTGCTTATACGATCATGTAGACCGGACCATATTGAACGGACCTTTCGGAAACCGGATCAACCCAGGACTAGATCGGATTTTATACACTTTTATCGTGTATTGAACTAAAAGAATTTAAAAAACATTATTTTCTTTTGTGTATGTTCATGGCAATTGAGAAGTAAAAATACATTCTTTATTTAATGGATTGAAGATGACTCCTAGTTAATTCAACCAAACAAATAATAGACACACTACCACTTTGGGCCTTGTTATTAAAGATTTGGCACCTAAAGAGCAACTACTCATAAATATCACATGGAATATGTATTATCTTTTAGCTTTTGAACCCCCAGGTACTCATTATGTTTCCTTACTTTGTTATTGGATTCTATCATTCAGTATTTATTTAGTTAGAGGTAATATCTTCTTTTATTATTTATTTTTATTTATTATTTTACTTATAAGATCAATAAAAGTATTAAAATTAATATAAAAGGTGGTAAAAGAAAATTAGTTAATTTCACATGTCATCTTATGATGAATAGGAAGATGAATTAGGAAGAAATAATAGGAGGATATATCATTTTTGTTATTTATTATAAGAAAAATTATATATCCTCCTCCCATTAAGTTATAAAATGTGTTTTCTACTACTTATCTTTTCTTATCTTCACACTTGATTTTGACACTTGTCTTTATACTGTGAGTAAGAGAATATTATAGGAGAATATAGAACCTCTCTTAATGTTATAAGTTATTATTTAGTTTATAAAAATATATTTGTTTTTTAGTAAACTAATCTAACATCAGTTTTTGGAACTTGTTGGAGGTGCATCTGAATCCTTAACAAAAGATTAGGGCGTGTAATCCTATATTGGAGATGAAAAATAGTAAATAAAAATAAAAGTTAGCGATAAAATGTAACTTAAATAAGTTGAAGGATGAAAAGTAAAAATTTATAAAGTGTTATAATTGAAAATTAAAATGAATATATAGTTGCATCAATATCTAGCCTTATTATTAAACAATTGAAGTTGATTAAGGTGTTATTTGTTTTTTAAAAAAGTTGTGGGTCTCATTTGAATGTTTATTCTTATTTTGTTGTTTGTTTCTTACATTTTTAACGAAATTAAAACTTGCCTAATTTTAAAATAAAATATTTAAATGACAAAAATCAAACCATAATAATATATTGAATCAAAAACAAAATATATAGAAGAGAGATTTGTGGCGATGTGTGGTGGCCGGCGATGACTGTGTACGTAGAGGACGGTGAAGGGTGATGTACACATTATGCATGCATGTAGACGAGTAGAGGAACATATATTGGCGTAAATCGGTGACGGAAGGAGTCCGGTTGTTATAAGAGAATGAAACATGGAAATCTATTAAGAGGTTATAAGAGGTACATTTTAACTATGATTTATTTATAAGAGTTTTTCAAATTTTAAGAAAAAGAAAAAACAAATAGTTTTCACACCACAAAACCTCTTATTGAATCAGATTAAGATGTATTAATAGTTTTTTTTAAACAAAAGAATCCTAAACAAACTAGAGATATTGTTGTACATACTTATGAGTTGTTTGGTTTCTTGAATGTTTTTGGATAGAATAATAGAAGAATATTTAATATAGTCCATAATTAATTCATAGTCCCTTAGGACTAATTTTAGCCTTTGGATCAATGTCATCAATAGTCTAGATTAAATTTTAAAAATTTGGGCGAAGTGGCATTTTTGTAATTTTTCGTAATTCACATGTGATGCTTTTACAAATCACATATAATTGTATACTGGATCACCTGTGATTGAATATTAAAATTTCAGAACTATGTTTTTTAAATGGACTTTATTGAACGCAACTCTAGAATAATAATATATTTATTACACTTTAATTATTACTATATTATTTTTATATTAATAAAGATTATTATCTTTTTACCAATGATAATTATAACGTTTGATATTGGATTTTTTATAGCTTTAAGGCACCATAGTCTAAGGTTATTTGGTAAAAGCATATTTTTTAAATATCATAATTCATAAGAGACTGAATTTGAACTTTAGCTTCTTTCATCCTTTTTCTTTGTTAACCTAAGGTTTCTAACTTCTATCACTTAATGGTTTAAATGTCACTCATATTTAACTTGATATAATAAATAACATACTTTTTCAATTCATTTAAATTTATCAATTAAAAGTAAGGAATAATAATGCTTGTGATATAAATTATACAAAAAAAATATTAGGTTGATACTAAGATCATAATTTGTCATGTGAATTTGACAAAAGTATTATTTATAGAATAATATTTAAAAAAAGGGCAAAATATATAAAAATACAATTAACTTTGTCTTAATTATCATTATATACAACCAACTTTAAATTTTTAAAAATAATACAACCAACTTTCATACTTCTCTCATTGTATGCAAACAACTTTTTTCTGTATTTGTTATTTAGCTACCATTGTATACAATAAACTTCTCTATAATTTCCATATTATATAACAACTTGTATACAATGGAAGGATTATAGAAGTTGATTGTATTGTTTTAAAAAAAATAAAGTTGAATATATACAATGATAACTAAGACAAAATTTATTATATTTTCATGCAATTTACCCTTAGAAAAATGATGATGATGATAAGAATTATATAAGGAGGTAAAATATAATTTTATATGAATTAAAGGTGTAAAGTGAAATTGTATTTAAGGGTGAAAATAAAAAATGAAATGAAGAGTAGTTTCATAAGAATGAATTGGTTTGTGAAATAATTATAAGGTGGAATTCCAAAGAAATTGAAGGAATTAACTTAAATCCTGGAATTAGAATCTATAATGCTTTTGGTTAGTAGAATGTAATGGGGTTCATCTTTTTTACATATTTATGTTTGATATGTAAATCTATTGAAGGAATTTGAATGTAAATAATGGTCAATTATATAATTTCCCTTTCAACACCTAACACTACCATGAACCACCATCCTCGCCTATATTACTATGGCTTTTTTATTAGAACTAAAAATATTTACTCTCAAAGGTTGAGACAGGAAATATACAACCAGCCCAATAAAAAGTTCAAAATATTACAACAATGAAAACTCAAGTCAAATTAACTAAAACATTAGGCTAGCTTGAAATCCATTTATCCATATCAAGCTTCATCTTCGGCCCTCTGCTAGATGACCAAAGAGCTGTCAACATTTGAACTCAATAAAAAAGATCTTTAGTTTTTAACCATTCGGTTTCATTCTCCGTCGTATATATGATCTGATTTCGCCAACTCCATAACTTTTAGAGGCTTACTACATAGTGAGGAAATTTCTTTCCTTTTGTTGCGATACAGTTATTTGACAAACTCAACCAAAGATGTCCTTAGATTTGATAGATTCCACCATGCCTAAATGTTCCGCCATAAACCCTCCATTATCCGACATCTAAAAAAACAATGTTCAATGTGTTTCCTATCCTTGTGAGTAGAAAACAAAGGGAGAAGGTCCCTTTGAGTTCTTAATGATTATAAGATTTTTTTATAAGTTTATTGACGAAGTTATGTTTCTCTTTATTTATCCTACAAATATATCAAGAAAACAAAGGTGAACTCAAATGCACCCCTCTATTAATCAGATCCGCCTTGATCGAGCTAGCTTTGATTGAGAGACGTCGAATAAATATATTTACTCATTTAGGAAGAAGAGGAATCCATTCATATAGCTTTGTTTGAAAGACACCAAATAAATATATTTACTATGGCGTAGGACAATATCTACGAAGTTGGTGGCGACGGTAACATAAACAGTGGGTATAGGTAGCCAACATTGTCGGTGGTGGGTGGCCGTGACATTTAAAGGAAGAGTGAATGGAGGTGGTTGACAATGCAATTAGAAGGATGTCGAAGGTAGTTGGTGGTGACCTGCAACAACAGTGAGGTACGAATAGCTAAAGGTAAGCAACAACAGAAACAAGTAGGGGTGCTTGTGGATGACTGAAGGCGGTCGACAGTGATCGGGAACAACAGTAAGGAATGAGTGGCAGATGCTTTTAGGGATATGTTATCTTTTAACTAATAGAATCAAAATCTTTAAGATCATAAAAAAAACAGAGATTCTCAAAAGCTTTTAGCGACCAAACACGTTAAAGAAATGAAATTCAATTCCGATTTTATGAGATCCATCAAATTTTGATATCTAAACATCATCTCAAATTATCTAGGTTTTTTAACTATCAAACCCTATGTGGCAAATTTCAAGAATTTAATACTTGAGAGGCCAAAATTAAAACAAGGACATAATAAGGTGGTAGTTAAGTCAAAATAAATAAAAAAATGACGGGTTGATGAAGATAACACTCCTAGGACACGTAAGCTCTCTCAAGCAATGGCGGGCTCCAGCCCGTAATGTTCAACCCTCAAGAAGAACCAAAGCCATAATCGGCCCTGTTTTGGAATATCGTATATACTTTTCTCCCTTGCGCAAAATTCCATTTTACCCTATAATCTCTTTCAATTATATAGAAATATTTCGCATTAATCTGCTATTTTCCGAGCCCTATTGCCATCTTGAACTATCTCTATCGTTGGCCACAGTTATGGAGCTTTTTCAAGAGTTAGTATTTACAATCTCTTTCTCTCTCATAGTTTCTTTGTTAATCGCTAGGCTATTTTCGATTGCATCGAGTTGTGATGATGGGAATTCAACTGTATCGACAAGGGTTGAAGAAAAGATCGAGAAAGAATGGGTTGTTTGTGATTCTGAAAAAGAGGGAAAAGCTGGGTACTTTGAAGATCCGGTACAAGTTAGTGAGGAGGTTACTTTTAGACATGTTGAAGATAAATTAGGAAGTGGGGTTGTAATCAAATACACAGAAAGTGTCGGTGGAGTTGTTGACGGTTATGTGTTTGATGAAAGTCCTGAGAGAACCGAATCTAACGATGCTGGTGTTAGTTTGGTGAAAAGTGATGAGGATAATGTGGTAGAGCCTGTTTTGGGTAGTGATACGGGATCATTAATAGTAGAAGATTGTGTGAAATCTATTGAAGTAAACCTGGAAACGTCCGCCATTGATGAAAAGAAGCTTGAGGAGAAAGATGAGATTTTTGATGATGATTGGCAGGGGATTGAGACGACGGAGCTGGAGAAGAGTTTTGGTGCTGCTGTGGCGTTTATGGATTCTAAAAGCAGCGCAGATCGTGTAAATTTGATTGATAATGAGGTGAAGATACAGTTATATGGGCTTCATAAGGTTGCAATTGAAGGATCTTGTTTTGAGCCCCAACCAATGGCTCTAAAGGTCTCTGCTCGTGCCAACTGGTATAACATTTTCCTTTATCAAATCTTTTAGTGTTGATGTGTCATAAAATACTGCAATTTATTTATCTTTATGTACAAAGAACATAAATTATGAGCTTTTATGTGCCAAGTATAATGTACAAGATGTGAAAAATACGTGGATTCTGATCAAGTAGGAATCATCTTAAGACCCTATATAAATTTTTACTCTAGATTTGAGTGGGAAATAGAATTGGTATGTAACTGTTACCTAAACTGATGAGATTTAGTTGTTTGCTCCATCTTGCCTATCCAAAAGGAGACCTACAAATTAACTGCAGTTTCTTCTTTGCGTTTGACATGGTATGTTATTTTTTACTGTGGATTTGTGTGAAACTAAATGAACTATTGTCCTCTGGTTTTACCTATCTTCTTAGTACTCTTGTTAAAAGTAATTGTTGGCTTTAAACTCTACTTTGTGAATCCCCTCAGCTGAAGAGCTCATTTATTGTTGCTTATCTTGTATATGTTCTTGTTAATCTTTACATTTGGGTCAATCAGGAGAGATTTATTATTAATGTTGGTTTCTAGACAGTTGATGTGATATATGATAAACATGACACGATCTTGTAGAAAGCCCAAGAATCACAGTCGTTTTCTTTTTCTTATGGTTAATCTCTTTTTATTGTGGCTTTTTTTTCTGTTTTATTTTTTAAATCTTTTTTCTATGGTTCTTAACATATCGAGATATGGAACATTTGTCAGGAATGCTTGGAAACGCTTAGAAAATTTAGGTCGAGAGGATGCAATGGAACAGTATATTGATCTTCTTTCTCGACATGTTCCTGATTGGATGGGAATTCATGCTTCTGTAAGAAATATATTTTACACGTTATTTAATCATTTATTGGCTCTTCCACTATGATATCTTTGAAATCAACATCTTTTTATTCACACATTTTTTTCATGTTATTGAAATAGCCAACGTTATCCTTCAACCATGTGGTCCGTTGGTGATGACATGATGGGGTTCTGTTTTCTATATTTATAGTCTTGTGGGTCATGTTGAGACTTTTGAGTTTTTGAGGTTATGTAGGCCCAGTTAGAACAGAACATGTAAATAGAATACAAGAATGTATCTATCTCAAAGTTCTGCTAATTCAAGACTTAGAATCTCTTGAGTTTTGCTTCCAAGATAACCTACGGATCTTTAAAAACTCTTGACATTTATATCTTAGTTTATTTTTATAGATAAATGTTTCTAAATTCGTGTAAAGTTCCTCATGTTGTTGCTAATATTTGGTGTTTTGAACGAACATTTAGGACAAACAATGACATGAAGTTGTTCCTGTGTCGATCTTGGCTCCTTGCCAGTATCTCTCACATTATTGGGACTAACCGGCAATTGCAGCATCTGGTCTCCAAGATGATTTCATCGACAGTCGGGCATATAAGTAAATAATAACGACGTCATTTGTAAATAAAGTATATGATTGCTTCTGTTATGGCTATCACTATGGAAAAAGTGCTAGGAATATCTTTTTTTTTGTGTGTATCTAATTCAACATTGGTGTAAGTACCATTGGTGTTGCTATCTGTGATGAATAGAAAGATCATTTAGGGGTGTTTGGTTGGGAGGAATAGATTAGTAGAATCCTTATATGTGTTGTTTGGTTGGTGTATTGGGGAGGAATGGAATTTGACCATTCAAGAAATTCCTTTAGCCAAAGGATTTTACAAATCCTTGCCTTTAGAAATGGAATTACAAAATCTTCAGCCATAGGAATTATGAAAAACATCGTCTCCTTGTCCATCCTCTGCCGACCATCCCTTCGGCGATGTGACCATCCCTCTGTCAACCACCATCTCCTGCGACGACTCACCAAGTCTATGTTCTAATAATGATTCTTTCTTCTTCTAAGCGGCGCATAAAGCTTCTATTCATCTTCATCTTTGACAACCATCCCTCCTCAAGTTTCTCTTCATCTCCATCTCGGACGATGACAAGAGAGTAGACAGAGCGATATCGCTTTGGTTTTGATTTATTGATTATCATCTCTAACATCTTCTTCGCTCTGTATTTATAAAAACAAAGAACAGAATTGGATTTTGGTTTTGATTTTGATTGATTAGGTTTTTATTTGAAAAAACAGAATTGACTCTTGGATTTGACCGTTTTGCTTTTGATTTTTGGTTTTCGCTTTGTATTTGTGAAAATCATATATCGATTTTTAGTTTTATATATATATATATAGATTTGATTTCAATGTCTACAAATTGAATTTTTGTTAGATTGCAATTCCTTCTCATTTTTATCAAATAAAATAATTTTTTTAAATTAATTTTAGTTCATTCACATTCCGATCCAATTCCTTAAGAGGTCGTATTTGTTTTCTGGAATCTTGAGGAATGTAATTAGGATCTTAAAGAATTGGAATATGAATTTAATTTATAAATAAGTCTCTCGTTATTTTTTAAGGAATTAGAATGTGACACTCTTCTAACGTGACCCGACCGAATCCGAATTAGTTTACTAATGTTGGGTTTAATATGGTCTAAAATGGTTAATTGGGACCGGACAAACCCGAACTATATATAGAGTTGGGTTAGTTTTCATGTCCTTATTTAGATTCGGATCAACCTGACCTCCTCTTTCACCTTGCATACAACTTTACATCAACTTACCCCCACAGTCACCTCATAAATATAACACGATTAACCATACCACACTATCACCTCATTAATATAACCCGATTAACGACTAACTTGACCCTTATAGACCTGAAGCTCAATTGACCTGACCAAACTAACCCGATAGCTTAATAGGGACAGGTTACGGGTAATGGTTAAATTTTAAAAAACCGACTAACCCGACCCGATTAATCTGAAACACGATGGGGCTGACAGAATTAATTCTTCTACTAGTGATGTAGTTGGAGTTGATGGAGTCTAAATTCCTTGGGGTGCAACGGCATATGAATTCCTTCATTTGAGGAAAAGTTTCAAGGGTAAGTATTTTAATTCTCTTACGCTAAAGTTGAACCAAACGTATAAATGTTCTAGAATTAGATTCCAGGTCCATCTAATTTATAGGGGATTCCATCGAACTACTAACGCCCTCTTAGTAAAATTTTAATTTTTTTAAATAATTCTATTAACCAAACAAACCTTAGTTTTTACTTTGTAAAAAGTCTAGAGAAAAGAGGGATACTGGATATTAACGAACATATCTATCAATGAAGTTTATGGTGTTGAAGATCACGTTAAAGATGTTGATGAATGAAGTGTTGGTGTTGGTTAAAAAATTATGCAGTATATACAACATGTGAACTTGAAAAGTTGATATGTAAAGAGTTCAAAGCAAGAAGCATGAATAGTGCTTTTAGTGGGTATCAACTAACATATTTTAATTCACTTCATGTCTTCATAAAAAAGTTTCCTTCACTATATATAACATATTTTTTCACGTTTAATGAAAGATTACTCTTTTAATTCTCCGTAATCTTGGTATGATTCGACAATAGACTACTAGACTAGTGTTGATGTGGCCGGTTGAACCGCTTGACCCATGAACTGGTTGGGGGAGCGATTCAATAATGACCGGGTTTATGTCTTTTTTTGAACCGTATTGAACCAGCTGAATTTCGAGCAAACCGGTTGACTCGGTTATATCAACCCGTTATTGACCCGGTCTTTTTAAATCTTTTTTTGGTTTTTGTCTGTGACGATTAAGTAAATAAAGGCATAAAATGGATTCGAGATATCAATATTAGATTAACAAATTCACAAAAGCGCTAATTTGAAAACACAAGTTTGATACACACTAACACACATACAAATACATATATACATATATACATACATACATACATATATAGTGAAAAGTTCATTTGAGAATCGTTTTTATTGCGAGAACCGCGAGAACCAATCTTAGCCGTTCAATTCCCCCTCCTTCAATTGGATTGCACACCCATGAATTCCTTAATACACCTTGTCACACCCAATCTCCCCTCCTTCAATTGGATTGCATACCTATGAATTCCTTAATACACCTTGCCACACCCAATCTCCCCACGCTCTTCATCCATGAATTTCACTTACTAATTGAACGGCTAAGATTGGTTCTCGCGGTTCTCACACTAATAATGGTTCTCAAACGAACCCTCCTATATATATATATATATATAAAATCGGGTTGACCCATTACCCACTTATCATCGAATTAACTAAAAATTCGGGTTTTAAAACATTGTCGTAGACCAATCATGTTCTGGTTGAATACACATTTTGACACTTTTGTCCTTGTTGTAAATAGTGTTTCTGGCTCCACAACTGAGATTGATTCTATGTAAGCTTCACTTTGAGCGAGAAAAATGATATATCTTCATATTATTTATTCCTACTTTACTCTTCTACTTACTATAATATGATATGTAAAATTCATTAATTTTCTTTTCACATTTCCTCCGTTAATTTTGCTACTTAATTTAATTTTATGAGTACGAAAATAAATAAAAGAAAATAATAAAAAGACATATCACATCAAATCAACCAAGTTAATTTATACATGATTTAGGCAAGTGAGTAGAAAAGAATAAAGGAGACAATGAACGCACGCCTAAGATGATTAATTATTTTTAGCATTTTTAGGTAGTCTGCATAGGCTACAAAGATTCTTTAAGATCTATTTTGGTCTACCACAAATTTATAAAATACGCAGAGGATTTTTATAAAAGGAAAAAAATATTTGTGCTGATATAGCATCTAAGTTAAGTGTTTTCATATCAGGATAATTTTATTATTTCAATATTTATTTATTAAAAAGTATGTAAGTATAACAACATCAACCTTAAGTTCTGCACATATCCTTTGCCCTTTGTAACAATGCAATGTGGTTGATAAAAAAGTGTGCCTTTGAAAAGATGTATTTCTTGAGTAATCTTTTATTTAAACACATCACTTATTTATGACGAATATATGTTGTAATGTGTTAGTTTTAGTAGGGTAGTTTCTTTTTTAAACTCGCCCTTTTATTTGTCTTCCTCCATTTAATCGGTTTCCAATTATGGTTTTCGTTTGTATTTGAAATTTGAAATTTTCTTCTACTAAATCTTTTTACTTTATCCTACTATCCACCGGATGATAACATGTGAAATCTACTAATTATCTTTCATGATCTTCTCTCTTGACATTGACACTTGTATTGATCTAAAAATAGTAAGTAGAAATAAAAAGTAGTATGATATAAAACCTCTCTTTGTATTTTCATGTTTTTCTCTCCATGTTTAGTTGATTGGAGTGGCATATGTTTAGCCCTCAGACATGGGATACATACACTCATATACTTTGTGTCTTATCATTGTCACACACTCATAGTTTAGTATTATTTACTATATATGTATCAAAACGTTACTATGTATAAGTTACTATTATATTTATCTTATTTTGATTTCTTTATAGAATAGCAAAATATGTACCAATCACTTGCCTAGTGTGCTCTTCTTGCTTTTCAAGAAAAAGAAGCAAAATATATACCAACCTTCCAACCAAAACAGTACAATCTAAAAGCGATCTGTCCACATTTATGAGAATCAGACAGAACAGGCCCTTAGCAACTAACTAAACAAGCTTCGATTATCATTGAAGTTAGCCTACATAGACCGCCTATTTTCTTAATTAACTTCCTACGACCGGCTATAAAAAGAACGAAACTGTGCCAGCTGAGGCCAGTCACATAACCAACCATAACCTCTACATTTATATGGTTGATGCCTATATTCTTCTTTAGCTTAAACACGATGCTATTTCTATGCTTCCAAACTACATACATCATGGCTCAAACAGTCGTTTGCCATCTCTCTATTACTACCCCGGACCTCCATCTCGAGTCACTATTTGTAAATCTCAATTGTTGCTAGCGAATCTGTAGTTGTCGATTTCCGTTTGCAATTGTCAATCGTTCTTGTAATTGAAATGAGATTGTAACTAAAAACAGACAGAATTTCGCAAACGAAAATATTCGCAAACCAACCGCCCCCTTTTTAAGTTCTTCCAAATAATATTACCGAGAATAGAGTTTGATATGATGCTACTTTTTCTTTTTTGGATAACTTCCGGTTTTTATAAATAAAATAAAATAAAAGAATGTAGTAAAACGGGTCGATTTATAATAGAAGCAAGACACAAAATTCCATGGAGGACTACACTTGTGTGTGGCGGATAACGCCAAAAGTGTCCTCTGAATGTTGTAGCACGAGAAATACAGACGGCAGGATCGTGCAAGTAAACAATTTCCACACTCAAGCACCACACCAGCCTTTGCCCAACCACGCACACAAACCTGTGTTTACAAGCAAATCAACTACCCTCGAACTTCGCTAAATATCTAAACATTAACGTGTGTGTGTATATATATATATATATACATACATACATACTAGCATAGTACTCGCGTAATACGACTGCTATAAATAATTTCTAATCGATAACATGTCCGTTTTTAATAACGTAAGACTATTATATCACATATTATAATGACATTGAACAATTTTCGTTCGCAATGTATCAATTTTCTTTCTCATGTTTCCATTTCTTTTATTTCTTTTTTCTTTATAACTCTTTTATTAATTTTAAAAAACAATAAA
>JAUEJL010093032.1:0-14017 GCA_032274825.1 Drosophyllum lusitanicum
AAATGATAAATATTAAACATTAATAAAAAGATATTAAATACTTATAAAATATGAAATAAATGAGAACTTAAATAATGGCTTCATCACCCAAATCAACGTTGAAAGCATCGATGCGAGAGGGAGGTCAAACATGACGGAAGAAACGTCGAGTTGTCATGATAGGGAGAGATGCGATTGTATTTCTTGTACAAGTCATCAATCATTATTGTTACAATTAAGGGCAGTAAGGTTACGTTTTTACTGTTATAATTAAAAAGATTTTAAAATATTTAAAACGATAAAACTAAAATTTTGGTTAAATATTTGATATTTTGAAATGTTATAAAGAATAAATATGATATTTGTAAATTAGAGTGGACAAATACGATATTTTAAGGTTTAAGAAGGGCGCATATGAAATTATCTCTAAAAATTTGGATTCAAATTAAAGTTAAACTTGAATCTCGTTTTGACTTAGAAAAGTCAAAATCGGATTTTAATTTTTATTAAAATTGATGGTCAAGATTATATAATTAGAATTGATTTGTTAAATGAAATGCTAAAATTATTATATAATAAATTTAAATCAAATTAATCTTTTATTAATATTAGATATATTACAGGAGAAGTACAAAAAATAAGGAAAAGATATGTATAACAACTAACTTCCGATATTAGATGATTTACATAATCATTGGAAGATCATTTGTGATAGTCGTTAATCCCCCCCCCCTTCTCGCTAAATGGTGGGGGACCAACACGAAACTTGTCACGAAAAGGTTCAAATAGAGGGCGCGGAAGACTCTTGACACTGTGTTTCTGAGTTATACATGGAAAGAAAATGGAAGGATAGAAAATTAAGGGCGTAAAAGAAAGAGAGAGAAAGGAAAATGTTTTTGTTATTTGCATTTCCGAGTTCGAAAGAAAATGAAAAGAGAAGTGAAATATGAATTGTTTTTTGGTTTTCTTCCAAAATCTTCCCAACTTTGGGAGGAAAATCATGAGAGAAAATAAGGGATACTTTTCCTTCCAAAATCTTTTTCTTTTTTCTCATAAAAAACTTGGGAACACAACTAAAATTTATTTTCTTTCCTAAATATTTTCTTTTCTCCCCTAATTTTAACTTGGGAACATAGCATTGGTGAAGATATCCACAATTTGCGGAGCTGTAGATATAGACGACCCGATGAAACAAGCTCCCGTACGAAATGACAATCGATATCAATGTGCTTAGCTCTTTTGTGAGAGATAGGATTTTGGCTAAAAAAGATAGCACTACGATTGTCCCGTACGAAGAACATGTGTCACCCATACGATTTCAGAGGAAGTGTTCGCCATGGCTCGATATTCAGATTCACAACTACAACGTGATACAGTAGGCTGTTTTTTAGCACTCCAAGAGATAAGATTTCCATGAAGGAAAAATTGAATAGCCATAAGTGGATTGTCGAGTTTCAAGACACCGAGCTAAGTCTGCTTCTGAATAACCAACAAGAGATGAAGTGCCATCATGCAACAAAAGGCCATACGAGAGAGAACCTTTGACATACCGCAAAATTCATTTGATTGGCTGAAAGTGTATGTAGTTAGAGCATTTAAAAATTGACTTACTTGATTGACGACATAAGATAAATCCGGGCAAGTTAGCATCAAATACTAAAGAGCACCAACAAACGAACGCGAGAGAGAGAGAGAGAGAGAGTAGGATTAGAGAAAGCTGAACCAATGCTAGAAAGACACTTTGAAGTAGCAAGAGGAGTACCAATATGTTTGGAATCCAACATTTGTGCTCTAGTTAAAATATCATGAGGGTATTCCGCCTAGCTAAGGAGGATATCGGTTGGACTATAAGTGACTTCAAGTCATAAGAAGTAACTGAGATGACCAAGATCCTTGATAACAAATTCTTTGTTCAGACGGGAGATACAATGGTGAAGAGTAGTTTCATTATTACCACTAAGAATTATATCATCAGCGTATACCAAAAGGTACAAGAGACACGATCCACATTTGAAAACAAAGAGGAATGTGCCTGCAAGGCTACAAATGAATCCAGTCGAGTGAGAAAATCACTTAGCCATTGAAACCAAGCGTGAGATGCTTATTTGAGGCCATATAGAGCCTTTTTGAGATGACAAACATGATGTGGACGATGGGGATCAATAAAACCCGCCTGTTGTTCCATGTAAACAGTGTTATAGAGATGTCCATTCAAGAAAGCGTTTTTCACATCGAGTTGGTGAGACCACTTGTTTGTGACTGCTAGAGCTAATACAATGCGGATGGTTGAAGCCTTTACAACCGGGCTAAAGTAATGAGAGTAGTCTAAGCCGGGTATCTGAGTAAAACCTTGGGAGACTAGATGAGCTTTAAGTAGTTCAACCGAACCATCTAGATGATATTTAGTGCGAAAAATCCATCTGGAACCAATTACATTTGAATCTATAGGTCTGGCAACAAGATCTCAAGTGTTATTAGCACGTAATGCAATCATTTCTTCATCCATTGCACGGAGCCAATGAGGATTTTTGGCTGTTGATTTAAAACCTTTAGGATCTTTTTTGGCAAAAAGCGCCTGATGCAATTTGGAATCACCAAGAATAGCAAGGCCAACCGTGTGTTTTGGTTTAAAGATGCCAACACGAGCTCTTGTTAGTATAGGATGAATAGAAGATGATGTAGTGACTTTGGGCTGGGAAGGAGCATGTAGAGGAATCTCAATCGGAGCTGCAAGAGCTATCATATGGTTGGATGAAATAAAGGATGTAGACTTGTGGCAAAGAGTGCATAAAGTTGAATCAAGAAAAAAGTGGCCGGAAGCATAAGGAGGCGCAGGAAAGGACCGAGTAGAAGACGAAATGTTTCTATGAGGCTCTTCAAAACTTGAAATCATTTGGGAAGCAAGACTCTGTTAGATCCACTTTCTGTTAATTCATTTTACATATATTGTAGGACACTATTTATTTGTTTTGTACATTTGCATGCCAACTATATACTTATATTTATAGATATTACATTCTCGTTTTTCTGTATCTTGTATTTGTGTAACAGGAGTGAGCATGGTTCCAGACCGGAACTGGTACCGGTTTTACCGAGTACCGAATTTGGTCTAAAGGCGGTACCGAATACCACACCGAGTGTTCATATACGGTACCGGTATCTGGTACCTATTTTACCTAGTCGGTTCGGTACTAGTCCCGAATGCCGAGTCCCGTGTACCAATTTAGCAATATTGACCTGAAAAATCTAACTCGGTACCGGCTCCAGTACGGTTCGGTATTTTCGGTACGCATGCTCACCCCTATTGTATAATACTCTTTCTAACTTTCTGTAACTTATCTTTTAGGTAATATTTTACCCGTATTTGATCTCTTATTACACTTCAATAGCATCTATCACTAATACTTATTCAAATATTGTTCAATTCATCGTTTAGTTACTCACAACTCTTAACTCTTATCCCATATATCATTCTAATGTCAATTAAGGCTATCATGCCTTTAATATTATCTTACTATTAACTTTACTTCCAGTGTACACGTTATTAGTTCATAACTCATACTTACAATACTTCTAGGAACTCGTTTATTTCAACTCTTATTTGTTGTAATAAAGTCGTAGCATGTCAATATTCACATTTTGAATAATTTATAAGTACATTAATATTGTAATACAAGTATCTATGAATCATTATTTATGAGTACCAAATCAATGTGGTCTGTAGCTTCTAAAGTCTCCGCATATCTTTTTCTTAAGTCTCTGTCAACCTAAGTGATCATAATGCATCGTTTAATAACCTTAATTGTATAATAAATATGATCTATAAGATAATACGTCCTCCGACACAACTATACCTAACAACACTGCTCCTAACACTCCATTTATTAGCCACAACACACCATGTGTCTATATAGGGCATGGCACTGCACGTGTCACCATTGACATAGTTGTGCTCATCTCAAAGGTACACCCGTGCTTCAGGGACATGACCAAAACTTACTTGGGCTAAACATGACCCCGTTACATCCTTGGCACAACCTGTGTCCCATGACACAACCGCTAGACACACCCTACTAAAACCAGACACGCCCGCGTCTGTCTCAATCACAATATGCAATTCTACATGAACAACTTAGTCAACACTAAAACTCAAATATAACCAATAAAACTATCATGCAATCCTTTCCGGTAGCTCAACTAGATATATTATCACTATATAAATCGTAATTCTTAACTTGCAACAAGATTTCTGTCATTATTCATGCTGATTCCTCAAGAACATGAAAAATGGAATGAAACTAACCTTTAAATCTTCAACTATAGGATCTCTTGCTGCAATCTTGTTAATCTCATTGTATTATGTTTAATCTTCCTTAATCCATGCTTAATCTCTTGTTAATCATCCTTTCTCTCTCTCTCTCTTTCAACACACACCCCCCTTGTAAACACACACCTAAACTATGTGTTTAGGTGTAGAAACCCTTATATAGTAACATTCTTCTAATGGGTACAATATACCCTTTACCAACTTGCAACTTACTATATTTCTAAATATTAATTTATTATTACTTTCTACAGTTACATTTGTGAATTTCAATATCATCATCTTGTGATGGGTAGAAGAATAGAATAGAAAAAAAAATGTGAAATAATTTCAAACGAGAATTTTAAATTTGTTCAAATTGAGGGTCAAAACTTTGGTAAATAAAAAAAAAAGAAATAAGCTTGAGAAATGGGGGCGCCGATTTCTTTGCGCCATCTTAGGTAGTTAGCTTTAAACAGCGACATCAGCGCCTCCCCTTTTTAAGCGTGAATATGCTGTTTGTTATCGCTCAACATTCTCCTTTTAACCGGGTGACACTGAGATTATATATATATATATATATATATATATAATCCTCCCATCCTAAACATCACACTAATAAATTTTTTTACATTACTTTCATTTTAAATGGTCTAACAGTTTATATAATTTTATTTTTCTGTTAACAATCATGAAGGAATAAAGGATATCCACAAAATGATTGCGGTTCCAAGTTTTTGCATTCTTTTAATAATAGAACATTTCTATTTCTTTCTATTTTATTCTATGATACACTATAATTGTGAACTGTGAAATTCGTTAATACCCTTTTTTCATCTTCTTACTTGATTTTAACACTTGTTTTAATATAGTGAGTAGAAAGATAAATAAGAAAATTTAGTAGGATGTTGTAGAGTCTCTCTTAAAAATATTTTTATCATTGACAAAAACATTTGATTGAATATATATTGATACAACTAAAATTTATGTGTTAAGGTTTAATCCCAGAAAAACCATAGTTTTTAAAGAAAATTGATAAACTATTACTTTCGTACCCCAAAAAAAAAACCATAGTGTTAATTGGATTGTTCAAAGAACATTATTGATTTATTTCTAATCTTTTATAATTTTTTATCATTACTTAAACGATTTATAGATAGTTTTTTTTTTGTTTGTCTATCGTTATATTATATTTATTTATTATGTTCTCATTGTGACATTTTGCATACATCTCATCATTAGGGTTTTTATTATTGTTTATATAATATATTGATACGTAGGTAATATATGTATCAATAAAAGGTAAAAATGTAATTTAGTATAAGTCACCTCAAGTAGTTCACTTAGTTGTCCTAACTCAATTACACTACTATCCGATTCATAACACCTTTCAGATCTCTTTTTCCAATCAGTTTGCACAACCACAGGTGCTCCCGCCATTAACAGTGCAGCTGTCGCCTCATCGGCAACCACCACACACCTATCTCAGTCATCATCTTCGTTTTTTTCCACATCTGTGGTTTATGTGTGTGTTTTTTAGTTTCTGGTGTGTGTGTCTTTGTGTCCAGATCCATCTATGCTTTTGTGTATGTATTGTTTGTGTTTTGACTAAAAGGCAAGTGTTAGAGTTCAGACCTCCACCCGTGCTTTTGATTTTAGGTCTTCAATTCCTTGATTTATGAGAAAAAAATATCAATATTTCTTCACTCCAATTAAGAGTCCGTGACATATTTCCTTGAAAAAAAGAAAGATAAACATATATTAAAATGCATTTATATCAATATATATAGTCTCTCAATCAAACCCATAACTAGCTTGTTAGCAGGTTAAGAATGACTAGACATACTTATTGGTACTCATATTGGGGTAAAATCATATAATAGTAACCAAGTTTGAAAACTGTTTCATCAAGGTCACTCCTCCCTTTATTTCACAGTGTGAAATAACCCATGAGTGACCTTGGTGGAACAGTTTTCAAACTTGGTTACTATTCTGTGAAATAAACCCTACTCATATTAGTTAACTGTTATTTCTCTATATGATATAAAGAAAAAGCTACCTAACGATATAACCGCATAGGTAAAAGAGTTTCTTTAGGGAAAAGCAATATAAACTGTAATAGATAGAATAGAGGATACTAATACAAGTAGTAAACATTACTTCCACAACAATAAACAATACAAAGCTTTACAAGAAAAGCCTTAATTTGCGTAATAGTCAATAGTGATTGCAATGGGGTTGTTAAATCCCTCCTATAAAAACCCCTTTCCCATTATTCAAACAACAATCACACTAACTAACTAACTTCTTTATAAAACAACAAATTATTTTCTATGGATTCCCCAAAGGGACCTTCCTTCATTCATGCTTTCTTCTTCGCATTCTTGCTTTATAGCAATGCTGTTCAAGCCACCCAAAATTACAAGGATGCCCTTGCAAAATCCATATTATTTTTCCAAGGTCAGAGATCCGGGAGGCTGCCCACCTCCCAGAAACTCTCTTGGAGGTCCATTTCTGGCCTCAACGACGGTTCCCAAGCACATGTACGTATAGTGGAAGACCAAAACTCGTGCTCGTTTTCTTTTCTTTTTTTGTGTGTAAAAATGGCAACTAATACAACATATGTATGCAGGTGGACTTAGTTGGAGGGTACTATGACGCAGGAGACAATGTGAAATTTAATCTCCCAATGGCGTATACGACTACTATGCTCTCGTGGAGTGCATTGGAGAACTCGAAGCCGTTGGGCCCGCAACTAGAAAATGTGAGGGTGGCGATTAGGTGGGCGACTGACTACCTTATCAAGTGTGCTACAGCCACCCCAGGTGTACTCTATGTAGGTGTTGGAGACCCTAATGTAGACCACAAGTGTTGGGAAAGACCAGAGGACATGGATACGGCTCGAACCGTCTACTCTGTCTCCCGCACTAAACCTGGGTCCGACATTGCTGCTGAAACAGCAGCCGCTTTAGCTGCTGCTTCCTTGGTGTTTAGGAAAGTAGATGCTAAATACTCCAAGTTGTTGTTAAGAACAGCCAAGTCTGTGTTCCAATTTGCTGCACAGTACAGAGGTTCTTATAGCGACTCCCTTGGTTCAGCAGTTTGTCCATTTTATTGTTCTTATTCAGGATATAAGGTAAGCTTTTTTTTTTTTTTCATTTTCAATCATGGAGAATCCTTTATTTAGTACTGGTGAAAACATTTTGGATAATGAAAATTCTTGCTTTATCAGGATGAATTGTTGTGGGGAGCTGCATGGTTGCTAAGGGCAACAAAGGATGTATCCTATCGCAAATTTATCGATTCATTAGGTGCTAATGATGCAACTGATATATTCAGCTGGGACAACAAACTTGCTGGTGCTCGGGTTCTTCTATCTAGAGTAAGTGGTAACTCTCTATATATTTCCAGTAATTCGACTTTTTTGTTTCCAGTTTATTCATTTTAATCGATTTATTTTCATCAGTGGAGTTTGGTTGCAAATGACAAGTCATATGAGCCATTCAAACAACAAGCTCAAGATTTCATGTGCAGGATTCTACCCAATTCACCTTATTCCACTACCCAATATACTAAAGGTACAACACATTCTAACACAAAATGCTAATTAAGAAGCACCAAATGTTTAATTTTCACCTCAAGATTATCTTGTTCTGTTGTTGCAGGTGGTCTAATGTTTAAACTGCCTGATATTAATCTCCAATATGTGACATCAATAACCAACTTGCTCACCACCTACGCCAAGTACATGAAATCAGCAAAAAGCACCTTCAATTGTGGCAGCATCTTGGTTACCCCAAATACCCTCATCAACCTTGCAAGAAAGCAGGTATCTTTCTTGCTATAATGCTATTTGACTATTATTAGTTTATATTTTTCCCTATTTTGGAGGGCGAATTCACGAACTAATCTTTTATCATAAAAATCTTGAAAAATTCTGTGTTTTTCAGGTGGATTACATATTAGGAGACAACCCAATGAGGATGTCTTATATGGTAGGATACGGTGCAAACTACCCGAGAAGAATTCATCACAGAGGGTCTTCATTACCCTCAATAACAACTCACCCTCAGTCATTTGGTTGTGAAGGAGGTTTTCAACAATTTTACTATACTCCTAACCCCAACCCCAACATACTAACAGGTGCAATTGTTGGTGGCCCAAACCAGAATGATTTCTTTCCTGACGAGCGAACCGATTACAGTCACTCGGAACCAGCTACATACATTAACGCAGCAATAGTTGGGCCTTTAGCATACTTATCTGGAAGATAAAGTCCCTAAGTTATACATCATAGAACATGTATTATGTGTTTATGTTGTACCAAAATCAAGTAATTCCACCTAAAAAAGTTAAGGTGATGAATACAAGTATTTTAGTTGCAGTAATCATGCTTCTCTTCCCACCAACTAATTTAATTCATATATGTGTTTCCTTTTGGGAATTCTTAATGATGATTGCAGGCCCCTAAGCATGGTATTGACCCAAATTGCCTCAATTAGCGACTGTTGTTGGACCACCAATCCCGAGATCAAAACCTAAATCATCTAATCCCTTCGAAATCCTATTATGCATTTGCTACTTTACGATCGAGGGAACAAATTGCTACAGGTTATATAAATCTAAGCAAAATTAAAACACTTATTGTACAATCAGAAGGGAAGTATGAAATCATGATATCACCTTGACTTAGATTTCTGAAATTGATTGGCTTCAGATTTCGGAGTAACTGTAGAATTTTAAATATTATGCATTGGACCGAATGATTAAAGCTTCTTTCTGCAAGAAAAGTTGGGAAGATTAAAGCATAACGTCCAGGGTTTGAACTTTGAAGTTCTAAAGCAGGTTCTGTAAGGATTGTGTTGTGGGGACGCCATTTTTTACTTGGGTTCCAACGAAAGCAAAAGTAGTGTTTTAAAATCCGGGTAGAACCGATTAAGAGAGCGGTTTAATAATTACTGTATTGATACTTTTTTTGATTTGTATTAAATTAGTCTGATTTTCGGTTAAACTGGTTGACCTGACCGTTTGAAAAGCAAATGAATTTTACTAGAAAATTTTATAAAACGTTAAAAACTCTAACTGAAAAACAAATATGAATGTATTTAGAAGACTGGATTAACTTGTGACCCGCTAATTATAAAAGATCAACTAAAAACTTGGGTTTTAAAATATTAAGAAAAAATATAGTAAAATTGCACTTAAAATCAGCAGCAATTTTATCACGTAATTTACTAATTTTAGGTGATGTATTCGATAAAGGCACAAAAATAATAAATAAAATCATTTGCTCATTGTCGGATGAACTTTTACTCTTTTTTTCCTTTTTAACTCTTTTTTTCATACCCCTAAAATCACGCCACTCAGTTTATTAGTTATGATTTTTTTCTTATATACAATTTAATCGTTAAAGACTATTTTTGGGTTTTGACCAAGAAAAATGAATTCCGACATGTAGAAATTGAAGTACACAATTTTGGGATTTGATGAGACATGTATACTTTAAGAACAATTTTAAAACAGGAAAAATAAAATAATATGAGTTGATCAATTTAATTTGTTGGTCGTGAAGGGTGACGCAACAAATGAAATGAGAAGTCTTCTATAAAGAGAGATGATACTTTTATTTATGAAATTAATTTATCTACGAAAAATGTAACATCGTTGAAGCAATATTATAAATTAGTGAAGTATATGTTTTTCTTAAATAAATCAATTTCACAAATTAAAATATCGTCTCCCTTCTATAAAAAGTTGAAGGTAAATTGTGCCAAAACCCACTAACACTGTATTGTTAATGAAGTGTGATCTATGGACTTTGTAACTACAAATATAATTCATCCATGCGGTATTATAATGAGAGGAGATTTTAAACCTTCAAATACCTACTTCACCCTTACTAACTATTAAAGTAGATTTCTTTAATTTTGTGATTCATGATTTTAGCGAAGTTATAACAAGTTTCTATATGATTCGCATGTTACAATATAAAAACCCTAAGAGGATGCATTAGTTAAAACAAGTTTCTATATGACTCTAATACCATTTATAACAACCCACAATTCAAAATAATTGTCTAGCCTAATAACTTCGCAATCAACTTAAAACTATAGTAAAAGTTATTTGTGACTCACAATTTTAACTTAATAGATACTTCAATTTTCATTCATCTTTCCATCTTCAACTTTCATTTGTCTTTTCATATGAGATGAGTTTCTTATAGAGTCCACCACTTAGATTCATTTTCATCATTTTGTCCTATTTCCTCTAAAGAAATTGAGTGAAAGAGAGAACACACCTAGTGAAGGCAATTTCATGAAATTTGACTAAGATTGTAAGCTTTCTCATGATTAAACTTAAATGAATTTTCGTCAGGGAACCGAGGACGTAGAATCGAGGACATAACTGTTTGTACAAAATTTGTGGTTGAGGCAGTGTCAGCAATGTGGCGGCTAGAGACGGAGACGGCGTCGGGGAGGGGAGGCTAGATATGAAGGCGGTTCGGTGGTGGGCGGCCTGAGGTAGAGACAAAGACAACGACTTTGGGGTGGCCAAAGGTGGAAGCGGCGTTAACATAGTGACCAACATGTATTGGCAATGAAAAATCTTTCCTCAAAGAATTTCAAAATCTCACCCTCCTTATGAGATTTTAGAAATCCAACGACATTAGATTTCAAATAATTTGAAATACAAATCTCGCATTCCTATATTCGAACCAAATATTTGAAATACAAATACTGTGATATCTATACTACTATATAAACCATTTAACATTCTCTCTCATTTTTAATTTTAAGAGTTTTTAAAAGGGCAAATTGCCGAGAAAGGTAACTTAAATATCAAAATTTACCAATAAAGGTAACGTCCAATTTTCTTGGTCAATAAAAGATCATAAACTTTAATTTCTAACAAAAACGTGTACAATAATCTCTTAGACCCTCTGACCGCCCAATCATCAGGTTACTGATGAAGTGGCTACACACGTGGCAGTCCAGTCATCACCATCAGCTAACATAGTTGTATACGTGGCAATCTAGTTGGCACCATGTCATCATTAATTATTTTTTACTTTTTTCTAAAAAATATTAATATTTTATGTAATAGATTACCAACTAACTAATAATAATTAACTACTAATAAACATTTTACAATCATTAATTAACTATTAATTACTTACCAATTAATTATGAATTGTCTTTCTAAAAATTATTTTAATTTATTATTATCAATTTCTTGAAGGTGTTCATATGTACTTAGGATTCATGGTCTTTATTGTTCTTATGACTCATAGTGTTCGACAGATGCAAACATAAATCCACATATTCAACTCAAAATCTGAAACACAAAGACCCATAAATATTTCCAAGAAATCTGGAGTAGATGGAAATGAACAAATCAAAGAAATCTATAACATATCAACACATTCAAACCCAAATTGAAATCGTACATAGTTTTTCATCCTCGAAAATCCACACACCTATTTATCTTCAAATATTGTCTCAAAACCCACAAATGTGTTCCTTCCTTAAGAAATATGTTTATCTTCAAATGTTATCACCTCATCCACATGAACACAATACTCACACACACGAACACAGCTGAAGAACACCTACAACCTGTAGCTCTGGAACTTGAAAAAAAATAAGAGAGAGAGAGATCTAGAACTCGAAGAATAGAAAGAGAGAGATCTCGGGCAGATATGAAGACCCTAAAGAGAGAGAGAAAGACACCCAACCACCTGTAACGATGTAGATCTGGACATGACAATAACGAAGTGTGTGAGCGATGGTGGTGGTGGAGGATCCATATCAGTCTGTAGAGAGAAAAAGAGAGGAGAGAGACAGACGATGGTGGTAGTGGATGATCCATGGAATAGTGGCGGTGGTGATGGATCTGTGTAGTGGTGGCGGTGGTGATGATGGTGGCGCCAATGGAACCTCCCAGAGATGAGAGAGAGTCAGACGATGGTGGAGCCATCTTTAGATAGAGAGACGTACGATGGAGATGGTGATGGATCCGTGGAGTGGTGGCGGTGGTGATGATGGTGGTGCTGGTGGAACCTCCTAGAGATGAGAGAGAGACAGACGATAGAGTGGTGAATTGGTGATTGTCTTGACTCTAGAGAGATACGAGAGAGAAAAAGAAAACTTCAAAGAGAGAGAGAGAGTGGGTATTAGATATATAAATTAAATTTATTATATTTAAAGATATTTTTAAAATTAAATAAAAATGACATATCAGAAATTTGGTTGTCACCTCAGTTGAATTTTAACCTGTAACCTGGACTTTCGATTTTAACCGGTAACCTGGACTTCCGGTTACTGGTTCCCTTTTTTGTTAAAAATTAAAATTTATGTTCCTTTATCGGCTAAAAAAATTGGACATTACCTTTATTGGCAAATTTTGATATTTAAGTTACCTTTCTCGGCAATTTGCCCTTCTTAAAATTCAACCAAGACAAAATACTGACCATTCATTCTATCTAAATTAATATCATCCACTTAATCTTTAACCATTTCATTATCTCTTCTAATTTACTTTAACTTTTTATTCATTTAAAATATAATCTCTCACACTAACACAATTTTCCACCCACATCAACATAATTTTTAAAATCTTATAGTTTCTCTCTCTTTATTTCATCAATATAAATCTTTTTTCTTATTTTAATGTCTTTTAGAATTTAATTTTAAAATTAATAAAATAGCTAGATGCAAATAAAAGAAAATTAAAAAAAACGAACATGTTGCTGTAGAAAAATTTTTCGAGACATTGAATCACGCGAATAACATATCATTAGATTCTTGAAAGCGATATGTTGTAAAACAAAAAGTATCTGCCTCCGCAACATTGAGTGGGTACAATGCTAGTGCTCCTAAATGCCGCGACTTGGACTCGTCTCAACACCTCCTCCCATTATCTTTGATTTGATTATTCGTTTGTCAAGTTCCCAGGAGTAGGGGTGTTCTTCGGTCGGGTTATTTAGGTTTCGGGTTTGAGGTAATAAAATGTTACCCGATAACCGATCCGAATAAGGATTGGGTTATTCGGTTTTCAGTCGGTTCGGGTTTAGGGCTATTCGGTTATAACCGAATAAGAATTTGTTGTTTGGAACTTTATGTTTCAATCGTTGTGAATTAGACAATAGGGTTATTTTATTTGAGTGAATTACTTATTTGGTCCCTGTTGTTTATCAGAAATCACTAATTTAGTCCTTTATTTTTAAAAATTACTGAGATGATCCCTTAATTTGACAATTTGTCACAATCTCGGTCCTTTAGCCATTAAAACTAACGGCGCTGGTGTTATATATTTTAAAATATCCATTTTGCCCTTTTATAACATCACAAACTCAGTCCCTATGGTTTTCAAATAGTTTCGCATTTAGTCTTTAACATTTTTTTTAATAATTTTGTCTATACATTTATGTATGTGTGTGTACATGTATATATATTTAATATTTTTATTCTACTACTTAAAATTATATTTTATTCTTATTATTATTTTTTAATTTATATTTGTTACCATACAGCAACCCATTAAAATTAATATTATAATACATTATTATATATTACCTTAACTTTTTGTTGTTTACCATTTTTCAACAGTCAACATTATTTTTATTTTTTATTCAAATAAATACTTTCTTCATCTATTATTATCTTTCACATAATAATATACAATTTTTAAATATTAGTTGATAATGGGTTATCTTATTTAATAGTCTGATTATAT
>JAUEJL010093043.1:0-14015 GCA_032274825.1 Drosophyllum lusitanicum
ACTTTGACTTTTATAAAAGTTTGTTGCTAGTCTGTTACATACGAATACTGGTATAAGTATTCTTGTAATTGGTTTTTTATTCATTCATTCCAATGAAAAGAAAATTTCAGTCCAGTTATCATCTTGTTTTCTATTTTCTCGTTTGTTCATACATTCTTCTCTGAACTTGTTGTTAATCTGAATTAACAGTGCTAGATATAGGCAAAGGAGGACTATCACTAATGACAATAGATGAGTTACAATTCAAATTAAAAACAAAGCTGAGATTACCTACGCATGATGGAATGTGAGAAGTTGCACGGGGGCCCATCTACCACACATTATCGTTTGTGTCATCTACCGAGAGAGCATTAAAGGCAAATTGTAGGTCTCTTTCTTGATCATATTCACGTGTGCAAGCAAAGTTCAACGCGGTGATCCAAGTTCTGAAGTAGCATGGTCCGCATGGGGTTCTAAAGTTTGCCGCCTTAAATGCTTGCTTTTGGAATTTGAGATTCTGGCGCTATTGTTGGGCAGCACTAGTTTGCTGGTCATGAGGGTGCAACGAATTCGGAGGAGTTGTAAAACGTGGGTATCCCCGCTCGTATGGCCATTGGTTGTAGGGTGGTAGCTGAAATTGCTAGCCGCTGGATGCATTCCCCCGCTAAGGCTGTTGAAGTTTCTACCGTTATTTGGGGAATGCCAACAATAATTATTTCCTTGCCACGTGGTAAATGATGATCATCGGAATACAAGACAATGGAAGATGATGAGTGATCATGATGAGAGAGAGTGTGTGAGTGGTCGAACAAGCACTAATCCTCGGCCAAAAGCATTAAACGAGACTTCAAGAAATGCTGGGAGAGGAGACCGATGTCGAATAATCGAGGCAAATACTTTTTGATATTTCGAAGAAATCGACTTGATTTTTTGAAAATAATCAACGATAGACATGTCCCCAAGAGTTATTTTTCTCAAGTCACTACCCAATTGGATAGATAGTGTAGTTTTGTTGTTGCGAAACAAGTTTTCAAGACTCGCCTGAACATCACGAGCCAAAACTTTTTTTCTCAATATGGCAATGAGAAGGGAAGGCAACATTGTATCGTAAATCCATAGTTTCACAAGGGATCTATCTCTTCCATATGAGATTGCCATTGTTGTAACTAGTAACTGAACCATCAATGTAACCGAGAACACATAAACCAATGCAATAGGTTTCAAGCAACTCCTTTTACGCACCATAGTTAAGTTCATTTAGATCTAGAACAAGAGGAGTGAAACTCTTGATATTGTTATGCCGAAGGGTTTTATGCGATTAATTGATGAGATAGGAGAATGAAGAAAGAGTACAGGCGCTGCTTGCTTGCTAGTGGTTAGGAGGAGAAGGACTGTTGCAGTAGCAACGTTGGTTGTACAAGGAAGGGTTATTAACAAAGAATAGGTCGCACCTAGGGTTACCGGAGATGGATATTAATTAGCTAAAAAATAAAACATATTATTAAGCTATTTTGGGCTTTTATATCATGTAAAATGGTACTTCCATTCCATGCCAAAACAAACCTAGGGTTAAAAAAATATTTTAATAAAGTGATACATAATTAAAATGTTATTCTTACAAACTTTAAACTTTAAAAGTTAGGAGACAACGGAAATATGCAAATAAAAATGTGATGCCATGAGTATGTTGGAATTCCTTTGGCGCAAAAACGGGATTCATATTTTCGTCTCAGACACAAAGATTTCTCATTCTCTCTCTCTCTCTCTCTCTCTCTTAAAAAAAAGCAGTTTCTTTCTTCAAGCATAGAACAAGAATTAGATGCCCAGTTCTCCATTTTAGGCGTTTTTATTAATCCAACACAAATCCTAAATCTCAAACTGTTTTTCATCTTGATCTGTTGTTTGCTTCTTGTTCGAAAAATTAAAACAAGTGCGAGAAGCTCGTTTCGCGATCTTTCAGAATGGGGTCATCATCAGGTCAGTACGATCTCTCGTTTAAGATCTTATTAATCGGAGATTCTGGTGTTGGCAAAAGCAGTCTTCTCGTCAGTTTCATCTCCGATTCCGTCGACAATCTCGCACCTACCATCGGTATTAATTTCACTTTAATCACACTCGGTTCATTGATTGAATTTATGGTAGATTTTGAATTTGATGTTATTTTGATTCGTATTAAGATGTTTAATATTCAATTTATCACTACTTGAATTGAGAATTTATATCTTTGTGCCTGATATGGTGGTTGATGTTTACACTTAGGTATGCGTCTTTTGTATTTGCAACTAATGACAATCTGTTGGTTACAGAATTTTGGATGTTGACCAAAAGTCAAATTGTTCTATTTAAAGTATTAAACTATGTGCGAGACCTCAGTTCTATTTTATTTTGGGATTTAAGGAATGTATGCCTCATCCATTAATAAAAAGGTCACGGTTGACTTTTGAGGTCAAACAGAATTATGTAAGGATATGGTGCGAACTTAACAGCTTGATACTATAGTGTCTGCCATAGAGTTTTAATCTGGGTGTTAATCTTTCTTTATGAGATTATTAAGTATACATTTGCTGCAGTTAAATTAGTCATTTGGTTGACCTTAAAATTCAAATCCAAAGTCAAAGTCAAAGAATAACTACATATCTTGTTCACAAGCTGCTTTAGCTTCTCCTTATTTTGTATTCTTTTGTATTGGGCAGGTGTTGACTTCAAAATCAAACAGCTTACTGTTGGTGGAAAAAGATTAAAACTTACAATTTGGGACACTGGTACACATTGTTGATATTATTTTTTTGGAATTCCTCTAAAAACATGTTTTTTGATGAGTTAATTTCTCACAGTTCCACTAGTATCTTAGTCCTTTCTTTATCTTTACATCCCGAATATAAACTACTACATACTGGTTGCGTTTTGACTGTATTACGAAAATTGTTCGTTCCAAGTAATTTTGATCTTCTTTGATCTTTTTGGATCGAGTTTTAGAGTTTGCCATGTTGGTATTTCTTGCAACCTGACACCAATTCCATCAAATTTAACTGTCATTCGTCTCTATTTTGATAAAATTTGTATTGTAGCTGGACAAGAACGATTCAGGACATTGACAAGTTCTTACTACAGGGGTGCCCAAGGAATTATTCTTGGTACGTGATCGCTCCAACCTTTGAATTATTATTACAAATTTACAATTTTTCTTAGTAATATAGTATTAACATGTATTGTCTCAAATACAAAGGAATAAAGTAAGTTGGCTTAAAGCAATGTTCTAAAATGGTAGATAAATTTAATTGATTACAATCAAATTTTATGTGTGAAGTTGATTACACTCCATAAATATTTCCAATGTCGTCTTATTAATGAATATTATGTATATGATTGTTTACTGATTGTTTAGAATGTAGTATCCTGTTTAAACGTAGAAATAAATAAGCAAACAAACTCTTGGTACATGTTACCTTTTGTTGAAGTATACTTGACATGAGACGTGGCAAATGGGTTGGTTGGGTAATCGATCAAAACGTGTTTGGCTCACAAAAAGGGATAATTCTTTAGTACGAATCAGAACTAGTCGAGTCGAGTAGACGACCTGCAAACATATTTTTATCCTTTTATTTGTTTCTATTTTATAAATATCAAAGTGTATATAAGTATATTGTTATTACATTAATAATCTAATGTTTCCAGAAAAAGCTGTTTTTAGAGGTTTTTGACATTTGAGTATACTTTGGTCAACTTTCAACCTATTTTGGCCCATTTCAAATGAAGTATAACCCAAATTGACTCATTCATATGGATTCAAATTGCCACATCTAATAATGGAGTCGTCCGACAGCAAAGAGCCTAGATTTTTTTTTTTTTGAAAGGCAAGCAGATTTTATTCTTGATATAGTCCCAAAGCTTGAGACCCTGTAATCCAGATGTCTTAACAATACACATACTAGTATAAGACATTTGACATTATATAAAGGCATTAAAAACATGGCCCTCAATACCAACTTTGTTGAGCCCAAATACTTGTACAAAGAGCCTAGATATTATTCTTTAGTTGGCTCTACAAATAGACTTACTTTGGTCAATATCATCTCCTTTTCTAAATTTAGCTTTCACAAATATTCTTTCAAGCTTAGTTAATGATCAATTAAACCCTGCATGTTTCATAGTGTATGACGTTACAAGAAGAGAAACCTTCACGAACCTGTCAGAAATATGGGCTAAAGAAGTTGACCTTTACTCCACTAATCAGGATTGCGTCAAGATGCTTGTTGGAAATAAAGTTGACAAAGTAATTTTCCGTCCTCTATTTCAGCACATATATCCTCTGAAGTCTGAACTGATAAATGCAGCTAGTTTCTTGATTCTTTGAGTCCGAAACCGACTATCACTTATTCTTGGTGCTATTTACATCATATTTTTGCGAATAAGGTTATATAAGTTGTATGTGCTGCTGCAGGACACAGAAAGATTCGTGAGCAGGGAAGAAGGCATTGCTCTTGCGAAAGAGCTCAAATGCTTATTTCTTGAATGTAGTGCCAGAACTCGAGAAAATGTACAGCAATGTTTTGAAGAGCTTGCATTAAAGGTAATTTACAGTAGGATTTTATAATACCTTGTCAACTTGATGCAGGTCCTTCTTTGGTTGTATAATGACATAAATAGGGTCAATTGCATCAAAGGTAATCAAATTTGGACTGATTTCTGTTTACGAGTCTCCATATTTGTTTTCACTCATAAAAAGGTAACCAAACATCAAAATCTTTGATAGAAAACTCTCCAAACATTTTTTCTTTTTTATTCAGGGTAATCTAGCTTGGTTACCTGGTCAAATTTATGAAGTGGCAGTTGATGTATATCGGTAACTTTGAGTATGTTGACTTTTTCCTGAAGTTGCGCTGAAAGCGTAACTTAGAAGATTACCTAAACCAAACCTTTTGAAAGTTTTAATCCTTTTGCGAGAGCATGAAAAGTGTATTACCCAAAACAGAAATCAAAGCAGAGTTTGTTAACTTTCTATACAATTTGCGCGACATAAATGTGAAACATATAAAACATGTTACAGCTTTAAATATATATATGTATAACATGTTACATGAATAGATATCATTCATAATTTTATTAATCAACAAAAAGGATGAGACCTGAATTGATCACTTATAAATGAATTATCTAATACTGCCAATTCAAAATAGCTGTCTCTCACACATGATATACAACACACAGATAATGGAGGTTCCTAGTCTTATGGAAGAAGGGTCTACAGTAGTGAAGAGAAACATATTGAAGCAGAAACCAGAAAACCAGGGTGCACATAACAATGGCTGTTGCTCATAGAAGATGCTTCATCTAGAAGACTCATGTATGTTCATGTAAATCATCAATTTCTTGAGTTAAGTAAGCTAGTTTGAGTTAATCATTATTCTGTGACCGAGTGATCCTAGAAGCTAGGAAAATAAAAGGAGTTAGTGTGATTTGTATATAACTTGGATCTTTGAAATGTTTTCCGAGTTTTTCTAGTATTGTTATTATTATTGTTCTAACAATAAGTTGGAAGCATATACTTGGTTTCATGTACCGGGCCCATCCACGTAATCATATTTATCAGTCTTGATAATTATTGTTTAACACTTTATTTTTTAATGAGATAACTAACATAATTTAGGGTTGCTATCCAAGTATTAAGATCACCTTAATTGTACGTACAAATATCAAATTAGTTTAATTTTCATATCTAGGGTTAAAAAGGACAAAAAAAAACCCTATAAGATTTATATATATAATATTTTTTTACTTGTGGCAAAAGTTCTGAACTTAATATCTTTTTTATAAATTCAAAATTACTGAATGTATATTCCATTTAACTAGTTTAATTTTGTCTTTACCAAAAACGTATAGAACGACCTTTCAAATGATTTGAATTAACAAAAAAACAACTTTTGAAATTGTCTGATCATACAATCTGATACAGCCGTATCGCCTACTCTATATAGTCGCGTGGCCTTCCTTTCAACATAAGAAAGCTTGAAATTCACCATGTATAGTAAGCTCATGTTTCAAACAATAATACATCAAGATCTCTCTATCATCAACACCACCCAAAAACAAACGCATTAATCACAAGACTCAAATTTTAAATCATAACACTAATTAATTCAAAAATAATTTTTAGTTTTAAAAATAAGCCTTAAAAGTGGTGGGAAATTGGGCCTTGAAAGGTGTTTTTATAGCCATGCATGTATTCAACTTTACCCATCATGTAGGATAAGTACATCATATGGTCAGGATCTTTGTGAAAGTGTCACAACCGACTCACTTAGAATTGGAAGTGGTCCGAGTTGTTATCATAGTGATCTCTTATGTCGTATAAAATATATATAGAAGAGATCCATAAGTCAGAATGTATAATGTTCAACATAGAATCCACAATAATAAAAGAATGAGTAAAGGGCAATTTAGTTTGTTTACCAAATTTACATGTAGTATATAAAGAAGAATATTGTCGTTTATTGCGCATAATAAAACCATGAGATATAAAGAAATCAAATACTATATCATTCGGGTGACCCGGTCTATGATGCCACAAAGAAAAATCGGAAGACAAAAATGCAGTGGAGTTAGGACATACAACGTATAGATCTTCGCTACTACATATCACATCGGATAGGCGTATGTTTGGTCTTCGAATCCTTCACAGTGAAACCGTTTTTAACAAATTCAATACGACATTTAACATCTTGTGTGAAAAGATCGACGAATTTCTAGATTTTTAATTATTTTGGGTGAAAAAAAGAATAATTAAGAATTTTTCATGTTTATAAAAAGAATTAATGTAACAAATGACATTAAAGAAAGAACATGTAAACATGAACAAGAAAAATGAATGAGTTGTAATTCAACATATCTTAAAAGTAATCAACAGTACCAATCATCTATTATATTGACAAATTAATTAAATGAATTTTAAAGAATCACTTTACATAAAAATAAATGGCCTATGTATGTATGTATAAATTGGATGAAAAGAATGAATCATGTACTATGTAACATGTTTATGGATTTATGGCAATGAACAAGCGAAGAATTCGAGAAGACGATCATTTGATCTTTCGATCGAAAAGGGAACTTTGTACTTTCCCTGTGATCATCTTCGATCGGAGCTGGAAGATTCAAGTCTAACGACAATTGAGTTGTTTTCGGTTTCTTGTATTCTTGACACCGACCAGAGTCGCCGCAGTTGGCTGTAGCCATGGGCGGCATGGACCTATGGCGCCTCATATGACCACCTAGTGCCTGACCCGAACCAAATTCAGCACCACATATAGAACAATCATGAATCTTGGCTACCTTTATCGAGCCAGTACTAGCAGCTGGGTTACATTGTGTCTTCGTCCGTGGGTAATTCGAACCAATTTGAAGGGAAAGTGTCGTAGAACTAGAATGAATATTATCCACATCTTGTAAAACTTTCATCACCATATTTGGCTTAGAGGGTTTCTTGTGGCTGGCTCTATGGCCACCTAGCGCTTGAAACGAAGAGAACCCACGATTACATGTTTTACATTCATAAACACTCAACCCTGACTTCCTCTCTGCCTCCACAACTAACGCGGCCTTCTGTAGAAGGCCGGATGGCTGTGAGGGAGAAGAAGACGCCAGAAGAATCAAACAGTTGGCCATCATGTCTTCTTCATTGTTTTCTTGAACGAGTTTCGAGAATTCGATGGTTGGCATGTGGAAGAACGAGTTATCCCCGTCATCACTAGCGGTGGTGGTGGTGGAGGTGGAGGCCATGGTTAGTGCAAGAGGTGAAGAAGGTCTTGGACGCTTGGTTCTCTTTCCCTTGATGACATTCATGTTTCTTGAATATTGATAATCTTCTTGATGAGATTCCATTGAGAGAGAGAGAGAGAGATGGAAGTTGAAGTAAGAAAAGTAATGGAGTCGAAGTTTAGGATTATATAGAGAGAGAAAGAGGAGAGAGAAGAAGAAGAATGGCCGTCCCCGTGAAGTGTAACCGTGAGAGAGAGTATGTCCACCAATCTAAACTTTGCCTTTCCAACCTTGGAAGTTACTATATATAAAAAGGCAACAGGGTTTACCCATTTTTCTTTCTTTCTTTAATTAAGTTCTTTGGTTTTATAGGTTATATATAATTCTTATATATTACTTTGAATTATTCAAATTTAACTCATAACATTTTATTTTTGTGATCAATTAATAATTTAAAGTATATTAACATCTATAATTCTTTTAATTATCATTTTAAAAACCAAAAAACAAATTAATATATAACACTAGAAAAAATAATAAAGGAATAAAATGTAAGAGATAAAGGGTGGTTTGGCAACGGACTTATTGGGATTATAGGGGTTTGGGATTCTAGTTTTCATAATCCCCAGCCCTCTAGCCCTGTTCGGGTGTTAAAATCTTGAGGGGATTATTAAAAACATAATCCCTCATAAGCCCCTAAAATAAAAGCCTTTTCAAGTAGCTAATGGCTTGAGCTTGAGATTATCAATTAATCAGCCCCAGCTCTAGCTCTAATCCCAGCCCCAGCCTATTTCGTCAAACACACCCAAAGCATTTTTTAAGATTCAGTTGTGAGGGAAAGGTATATATATATATTTATGTAATTCTTTAGGACTTATAAAAGTGCACGTTGATTATTTACGATTCCTAAATGCAATTAGAAACCTTCAATTTTTATTTTCTAAAGACGAAACAATTTAATTATATAGATCCTACGTATTATACTTAAAGGGAAGTTGTCCTTACACAACAAAAGTTATTATACACAATAACTTTATACATCATTAAATTGTACCATGTGCATTAACTGTTGTACCTTCTTGTGTATAGCCAAAAATTGTTGTGCATAAATCAGCTCCCATACCTAATTAAGAATAATTTATCTTATAACTAAAAATATAAATATTAAAACTCGCCATAACATACGGACGAAGGGACGGAATTTTCTAAAAAGGTATATACTTTTTCTTTAAAAGCTAAATTTTTATGCATATATACTACAAAAAAAACATCTTATTTGTTAGCATTATTTTCTACATATTTTTAATATGCGAGTACAATTTTTTTAAGTTATTCACACTTATAAACGCGTACTATACGGCTACATTAATAAGAGCAAAGAAATATATAAATTTATAATAATATTCGCACTTTTAATAAGTGTGTGCAACATTAAATTAAAGTTGTCTACACTTAAAAGTGTAGAATTAAATCTTCACACCAAATTACTTTGCACCTTCCTTAATTGGAGAAGCGTGAAAAATTGTGTTGCGAAGAAATGATCTCTACGCTTTCAAGTGTATTCAAGCTTAATTTCTTATGCCCTCTTAAGTGCAAATAATTTTTTCCATGGCCGGTTGTAAGTACGAACATTGTTATGGTCCCGCATGCACTTAAAAATGTTGTCACTTCATACATACTTTTAAGTGCAAACAATTTGATTATTCTATGTATTTTTGTAAAATTAATATGAGAAGAAATCAAGTTTTTTTCTCTTGTGTATATCATATTTGATATTTGTGTGTGTATAATAAATAAATATATATTATAAATATAAATAAAGGTGAGAATCGGTTGTCTTGGAAGGAAACCCAGATAAGAGGAGCTTGCTTGCTTATTATTTATATATGCCATAACGATTCCTTGTCAAGGATTGCAGTGCAAGCCTAGCACCGGCCCTTCCTCGCATCCCCTGTGGCTATATATGTTCTTTTTTAATATATTTCTTTCTCTCTCTCTCTCTCTCTCTATATATATATATACATACAGAGAGAGAGATACAAAACTTGGTTATTACTTGTCAGATGGACAGTCGAATATAAACATAAACATACAATATTTGGAATTATCACACATACATATTATAAAAGTATACTTGAACTTTTACATATATATTAGGGATAATTATACAATATAATTACCGTTACTTAAATTATCATTGCTTGCAATATATCATCTTTCCTTTTTCTCAAATAATACAATAAATTTATTCAAACGTTGTATATTATATGCAATTTCAACCCCTATAATAGATTGCGTGTGAGTTTGATTTGTATAGTAGGTCGTTCGAAGCTAGGTTTTAAGGTTCTTGGAGTTGGGTTTGAAGGTCCATGGGTGGGTATAATGCCGAAGATAAGGCTGTTCGGGGTTGTGAGTGACGAAGATCGTCGGTGGTTAAGGTTTATAAAGGCCGTCAAAGTTTTTCTATTGATCGGTTGTATGCTTACACCGATGCAGATCGGGCAGGCTGTCCAGAGACTTATTGTTCCACTTTCAGTTATTATGTTTTATTGGAGACAATTTGGATTGTCCTCCAAACGTCGACATGTTATCTCTAGGTCTAGTGCTAAGGCATAATATCGAGGAGTCACCAGGGTGTTAGCCGAAACCACTTGGCTTTGTAATGTTCTTGCAAAACTTCGTTGTCTATTATCGCGTGCATCAATCTGTTGTTTTTTTGTGATAATTTGAGTGCAAATTTTCTATCGTCCAACCCTGTATAGCACCAACACACCTAACATGTAGAAATTCCAGGTCCGAATGCAACATGTTCTCTCAACCCTTTTGTTTGTAAACATCCTTACAAAGGCCTTCCCTTTTCGCAGACTTTAGATCCCTCCTGTTAGGATTGTGAAGGGTATGTCAGTTATAGATTAGAGAAGTTAGTGTTAGAGTCTATATATACATGATTACACCTCACTATATATTATGAGGGATTTAATGCAATTTATCAATCTCCTCGATCTTTTTTTAAAACATTCCTAAAGTTTTCAAAAAAATAAATAAATTCTAAGTGTATATAGTTTACATAAGCAATTGCATTAGTTTGCATGTGGGTGGTGGAATTTAAATGGTGATAATAATAATAAGTCGTTAACAAGAGACTATGACCCAAAAATCACGCCGGCTTTCAGTCTCCTTCAATTATTTAATTAATCATTACATTACATATATCCCTGTGTAATTCTAATACATACGTTTCATTTTATATATAATCACCTGGCCTGGCATGGCCTTATAAATTCAATCATTAGTACTTACTCGTAGATTTATAATGATAAGCAACACTAATATATAAATATTGATAGGATAAAAACTTTAAAAAACACATAAATCAAACTCTAAACTTACAAATCTTTCATTATAAACTGAACTTCAAATCTGTTATTATAAACCTGAAAAACTGTGTTTTTACAAACGAAAATGTACATATTTATAGAGTGGTGGCCGGCGGTTACTACGGCGGTTCTCCGTCACTTGACGGTGGTGGACAGCAGCAGTTGGCCGTCGTCAGTGGTGGCCCACGGTGGTTGTACATATTACCCTATATACATAAGTTTCTTTACTAAAACAATAATAATACTACTAAAACTATAAATTTTGACAATTATTTCCAACATACATATTTTAAAGGGAATACATGTATGTGTGTTTACATGTGCATATGGTTGATTATATACCCCGAAAACTATGGATATAAGTGCTTTTAAAGAAGAGCGAAGTCTGCCACAAATCCGTTAAAATTACGGACGGATTTCGAAGGTACTTTTCTAATTTTGTTATATTTTAAGTGGTATGATTTTTTTTATTTGTATTTCTTTAGAAGTGTTTTTTTCTTATAAATGTCATTTTTGACTCATGATATATATACATGTATACCGCGTGCTACTAGGTTTTATCTATATGTATATGTACACGTATAGAGATACATACGCGTGTGCATCTTTATGAGTATACAAACTTGGTCTGAAGTTTATATTTTAAAGGGAATACATGTGCGTGTGTATATTTGTGTGTAGTTGCAATTATATATGACAAAAACTATCAATATAAATGATTTTAAAGAAGCGTCATGGATGTCAGTTGAAAATCTGTTTCCAACGGATTTCCGATGGGCGGTTTTCGTATCTGTTAAGAGTTATATTCATTTTTTGTATATCTTTAAACATATAGTGGTAATAGAACTGTTTTTTTTCTTATAAATGTTCTTTTTGACTCATGATATACATACACGTACACCGCGTGCCAATAGGTTTTATGTATATGTATATGTACACGTATAGAGATACATACATGTGTGCGTGTTTATGAGTATACAACTTTGGACTTAACTATATATTTTAAAGGGAATGAATGTGCGTGTGTATACATGTGTATATGTGCGTTCATATACAATGACAACTATTGATATAAATGATTTCAAAGAAGTGTCGTCTCACGTCAGTCGGGGAAATTCGACAGATTTCCAATAGGTGGTTCTAATTTTCGTATATTTAAGAGTTCTGATAGTTTTTTTGTATATTACACATAACACATATAGTGGTTACAGAAGTATTTTTTTCTTATAAATGTCAATTTTCAACTCATGATATACATACACGTATACTACTTGCCAATAGGTTTTATGTACACGTATAGAGATACAAAAATTTTAATTATTGAGTTGGTAGGTGGATGAAGTTGAAAAAAAATTGAGAGGAAATAAAAATTTGAAATAAAAAAACGGTTGAGAATACTATTAGAGGGAATTATGAATTGGAGGGAAAATTCCTTCTTTTTCTTTGATATTTTTAGCCAATCTTTTGAAAAAAAAGGGGGGTGTGGGATAAATGTTTAACCTAGGTTGATCTCAGATCCACATTCCACAGCCCTCATCGTCGTCGACCTCCACACTACACTTTTAACAACCATCGATCTTTCCCTCTCTGCGATTCTCCTTTCCAACGACTCACCCTCCGTGCGACTCACCCTCTCTTAGATCGACACTCAGCAGAATCAAGTCAGTCACACTACGCACCGCTGCTCACCCTCTTTCACGCAGCTCACCCCGTTTAACGGTGCTCAGGACTGCACACATACTCTATTCACTGCTCACATTTGATAGGTGAGAGTTATATTGATTCAAATATGCATTTTGCTCAATTTAGCTTTTGCCCTTTTCATTATGCTTACTAGTATGCTAATCGGCTCTAATTTGACCGTTTACCTTGATTCTAGTTAACAAAGTCACCTGCAAGTATTTTGCACCAATTTCTTCCCAAGCATTCAAGGTTCTCCGGTTAATTTTTTGTCCAAAATTTTAGTTAAAGTTCATCTGTTTTAAATCTGATTTTTATGTTCTTGATATTAGTTAACCGTTCACTTTGTCTTGATTACTTAAGTTAGTCTGTTATGAATCATGGAATTATATGTTGATGTTCGTGAACTTGATTATATTGTTGGGCAAGGGAAGAGACATGAAGTGTGAAAATACCCAGATTAGTATGGGCAGAGGATCAGAAAGAAAAACAACCAGAAATAAAGAGGTTTGGTTCTGTGAGATGTTTAATTTGTGAACTAGTCTTGCAATATTTTGAATAAAATATTTAATTTGCTGTTAAAAAAAGACACACCAGAAGGTCTATCAGCTTTGGTGCAGTCTATTATGATTATACAACATATGTTTTAATTTAACTTATGAATCTGTCCATCATTTTGCCAATTTATGATTCTGTCCATATTATATATAAATATCTAAGTATTCAAAAGAGATTTCTTGTATTACTTAACTGTTTAAGGACCATTGACCCATAATCTACACATCATCTATATGATTATAGTTATGATTCTGTTAATCTGCTTAAGGTTGGCTTAGGAAATGGTTCAAACAGGTTCGAGGTGGGTTAAATTAGCTCCTAGCTAGGTACGTACTACCTGAGTACCTGATCAACTAAACTTTTTATTAACAACTATTAATTCTGGTTTTGCAATATTAGAAATTTTTGGGTTGGGTTGGTTACGGATCAAATGAGAACTACCCTTTGAAGTCTTGAGTTAATTGTGAATCCAAGATACACTTATGAATCCTATTAACCTGAGTTAAACTTATTAATCTGACTAAGCTTTATTAGTCTGATCAATTTTTTGTTAGTCTTGAGTTAAGTTTTTTTAAATTTTTGATTAACTAGGGAGGGGATTCTCGAACGCGGAAAAGGATCCAATAACTTCGAAAGAATTGAATGAGGAGCCGTATGAGGTGAAAA